>WTSP01008351.1:0-18781 GCA_025331215.1 Actenoides lindsayi
TTTGGGGAGGGAGGGGGGTTAACAGAGAGCGTCTGTTATAGGTCTAAGGGGCTGCCCTGACCCTAAACCGTGACATGATGTTTTATAAATTTCTTGGTACTTTAATACTTCATTATATTGACTTTTAAATTTTTATTATTATTATTATTTTTTGTTTGTTTTGCTTGCTTGTTCCTGATTCTCTTTACATAGCAAACTATTTTTTCCAGATGTATTGTTTTGGTACATATACTTCATATAAATGTATGTGAACATGATTAAAAACCCTCGAACACTAAATGTTTTCCAGTTTCTATTTATTTGAACCACAAGTTTTTATAGAGAGAAAAAGTAGTAGCCTCTTATAAGTGATGTTTTCTGAATATATAAATTAATATGAATATTTGACTTTATATACGGTTATGGGAAGTTATATATTATTATGGTAAGAAGTGTCTTCTTTATTATGATATCATTTGAAGAACTTATTGTGCATTAAAATGAGATAAAATGTAACAAATATATTGAGCAATAAAGAAAAATAAAGTTTTACAGTGTTGTGTGATACCTCTTATTCTGGATTTTCTAGTGTTTTAATGTAACTTGGAAGTAATTACAGTTGTTGAGAAATTCTAATTTGTTTTAAAGGTGGGCTTTGAATATGAATACAATTAGGTTATCAAAGACTTTCAGAACTGTCTTGTGTTTCCAAATCACTTAACTGATGAGATGGCTAATGCGCTTATAGTTTATTTTTCTCCTTTCACTTTTTCTTATGTACCTTTCAGTTTCCCTTGCAAAACTCTGGACAAAATTTCTTCTTGATGCAGGACCAAGTATGGTCTCTTTTGCAAAGGCAAATTAGAAGTCAAGGTAACAAAGGGAAAATAATGTTCTGTGAAGACAAACACATACACACACACACATGAGAAAAAAACCCCACCTTTTCATCTTGCTAAGCTCTGCTACAATTGGATTTTGCACAGCCAGAGGCAGAAACAGATGTGATATCAAAGAAGAATAGGAGTGCTAAAAAAACATGGCCAAAAGCATGCAATAGTGACAGACAGTAGGCTGTATACTGCTTCAGATCTGAACAGTGTTGGCCGACACAGGCTGTAGATAATCAACCTGTCCATTTCATTGACACTTCTAGGAAAGGTGGGGGTTTCTTCTAAGCATTTCTTGCAGCAGCACAGATGACAGCTAGAAATAAACAGTGTTTTCATGGTTGAAATATCTTCCAGGCATACTCCGTTTGAGATAGCACAGTACTGAGCAAAAGGGATGGAGTAGTGAAACAACTTTATGGGAGGTAACTGTAGAACCACTTTCTCTTTACATATTCAATCCATAATGTAATGTATGTGGCTGATAAACACTGTTACAAGTAGAGCTCATGTTGAATTGAACCTTAGCTCATGATCCACCCCTTTCTAAGACCTCATCCACTTATACTTTTGTCAATTACAATGTTTATGTGAAATCAATTAAAAACTGTGTTTTTTGAAAAAAATCACCACAAGTCCTGACCTTACTACAGAGCTAAAATTCAACATTCAACTGAAGATGATAGCACCCACTGTGAAGAGCAACTGGCCAGCTGGTGAGAAATTCTGGCTGTCATCACAATGCATGGAGTTAACATATTTATCAGATACTTGAGATGAAAAAGTACTAGTTCATGGGGACTTTTTTCCCTAAGCCATCTGGCCCTGAGGTGCCTATTACATCTATTATTGAATCATTAAAGTCAATGAGGTGAATAACACGATTAAACTTGTTTACTTGTCATGCAACAGTCGGTTAATAGTGAAATGTAACTTCTGTTTTCTGGTTTACTCTGCAATAAAAATACATCTCAGCTCCCCTAAGTGATAACTAAAAGTAATTGCAGATAAATATCTTTTAATTTGTAGTCTAATTTAAAAGTATTTTTTTTTTAAACTCTGCTCTACATATAAATATTGTATCACAGCCACTGCAAAGACTGCTCCTTATAATTAAAACAATAAAACATAAATAATTGGTGATAAGTACAGATATGTATACTCATAATTTTACTCTTAATCAGGTAGGTGCACATTTATAGACACCCTGCGCAAAATGCAGTTTGTTCATGCAGAATTGTAGGAAAGGCAAAAAGCTGTAAATCTAATCAATATATAAAAGTCTTATTTGCATAAAAAAGGTTTACAGTATTTCATTACATACACTCATAAAAGTGTGAATAAGCAGTTATTGTATTACCATAAAGGGATTATACTTATTTATACTAAACTGAAATTTAAATAATATAGATTATATTGTTTGAATTAATTATTAAAGCCAGAAAACCTCACAGTAGTGACAGTGGAATTTAGTGTAAAGGTTTCAGCAACAATAGTTAATGTTATTCTAGATAATAGGAACAAAAGATGCCCTTTTATATTTATGTTAAGTTTTGGGATCAGCACATTTTAAAAAGTGCAAATATTCTTACATGTAATGCAAAATATTTCAAGTCAAGAGAATATTTTTTTCTAGACTTCAGTAGGATTTAAATCAGAGAATTAATGAATAACATTATATAACAATGTGGATCATTATTCATACCATGAAAAATAGGATTAAATAAAAAAATTAGAAAAACATCAGAAACTATATTTGTAGACATTGAATTTGCTTCAGTTATGTCTACATGGCCAGCTTTAAGTAATGTAAATACCACTTGACAACCTCACACTCCATGCATTCAAACATCACACATTACAGTATGTTTCAAGACAAAAATATAGTTTAAAGTATTACACTGAAGGGAGTAGATCTCTTGAGGTCTTCTGGTAGCTGATCTCCAGCAACCACTTTATCCAGCAGGTACAACTGTAGCTTATTTTCAAAAAAGTGAAAAATAATAAACTAAATAATATTATTGAAAGTTTTTTAAACTGACTGATTTGACTTTACCTAGAAATATACTGGGAATGTTCACAAGGCTGATGATAGTTTAAAGAGATGTCCCAAGATACTCTCTGAGAAGTTGGTGCTGAAATACAGTACTATTTCTGTGAAGGGATTTTAAACCTACATTTACAGGGTTCAAAGGAATGTCTTCAACTGTTCTGCTGTAGTAAGGTATTGTGAATCACGATGAACTCACTTATCTACGGTATCCATATCATTAACTCCAGGGTTTATTTCCAATACCAGTGTATTGTGATACATTCCTGACATAAGGATGTTTCTAAAATTTTAACACTTTCTATCTGGTCAGGATTTGCCATACTATTAATGTTCTTGTTGCTTTATCATTCAAGGCTTTTTTGCATGGTGAGCTTCTTGTTGTTCTTTTGTTGTTGGTGGTGATTTTGTTTGGGTTTTTTGTGTGGTTGTTTTCTTTTTAAAATCTCCTTTTCTGAGTATGTTGTAAAGAAGGATTACAGATGAGGAGGTGTGTACCTCAGGATGCATAACAAAATTTAATAAAGAAATCATTGGTGTAGAGTCAGACAGAAGCATATTGCACAGGCTTTCATGACAATATTCTGGACACTAAATGTATTATAATCTCAGCTATTCTTTTACTGTCTGTTTCAGCTCTTCATCTGGGGACCAGAGAGTGGATTTTATTTTATTACATTACATTGGTTAATCTTAGATTTTTTTGTTTGGTTTTTTTTTATTTTGCTTATTTTCTTGACATTATTTGAAAAAAATGCAGTTGGGTTTTTTTTCTAAGACCACAGTGAAATATTAGATTAAAGAGATAATTAGCATATTACATTACCATTTATATGTCTGCTATATGTCTTCCACTTCGTTAATTACTCAGTAAAAATTACACAGCAGCTAAAATTTTTTTTTTTTATGAATATGGAACTATAAAATTAGTAGAATGAATCCAACACAGCTGAGGATAAGTGATCTGTGGAGTTAATTCAAATTGCAAAGGGGCTGTTAACTTTTATGCATATCACCCTGAAATATCCACCGCTCTTTGCTCAGAATTTAGAATTATTCTAATGTTGTGCAAATAAAGTGAGCACAGAAGTACCATGATGACAATCATTTCCAGATTTCCATTATAAAGACCAGATAAAAAAAAAAATATACTGGCAAGTATTATGCAGGTGAGCTAGAACTGATATCTTCATGATAACTGAGAATTAAATGGAGATAGGAGACAAAACAGGATTTTGTCATTCATCATTTAAAAACATAAAAAAATAATAATCCAAAGTCTAACAGTTTAAACACCAGGAACCATTATACCTGTTCCCCATTGTCCAATTGGAAATTTGCTAGGTTTTAATTTTTTCACATACATTTTCTGAGAGGAAAAAAGGTGTTCAGAATCTATTTATTTATTTTTAAATCAAGAAAGTTCCATTTAAATTTTAGAGTTCCCCTAGTAAAAAAAAAAAAAAAAAAAAAAAAAAAGTAAAAATATAGTAAGAAGCATTTGAAACAATTTGGCTTATAGTCTTCCAACACCCACATTTCTCCATCTCTTCCACCTGGCAGCTTGGGAAAGCTGCCCAGGTTATACCAGAATGCTTTGGAACAAAATCAGTCCGTTAGCATACTAGGTGTTGACAGGCCAACCTGGTTAACACATGGTTCTGCCAGGAAAAAAAAAAAAAAAAGTTCTTCTCTGGATAAGCTGAATCATATTAGCTTTGAATGTGTCAGATGATCACTGGAAGAATGTAGTTACATTCATAATATGATCTTATCTATACTGTGAACAGAATCCAAGTGACTGAAAAAATTAAGGGTTATCACTTAATTGTCAAGTCCTCATGGCTTGTTTTGGAAAAAATAGGAAAACCAGCTCAGAGAAATAGATATTTTATGAAGTATTTATACTTCTATTTCTCTATTTACCCTAGTAGGTAGGTGCATCACATCATGGAACAGCTTACTGATTATGAAGGGAACCTAGAATAGATAACTTTGGGGTAGCAGACTGAAATGCTGATGTCTACAACTGGTCATACAAAGCTTATCCTTGCAGACAGATACTCATGACAAATTTTAGAATAATATACTTTTTATCTAGGTAGCATTCAAATTGGACTAAGTTCCAATTACAAAGGAAAATACAAAGCTATAATACTGGTCTAATGCCCGTATAAATAATTTTGTGAGCAACAGAATTATTCAAATTGGCTTTGGTGATCAGGCCTCAGGGTTTTTCTCATTATTATTATCATCATTATTATTATTGAACTCGTATCTTGTGGTTGGATTCTCAACTGTCTGGAAAGATGCAGACTGCATAATTCCTCATTTTTCAAGATTGTCTTTAGATGTTTAGTAAGGCTTTCAGTTTTTCAATAAGAAAGATTCCCTTACTAATGAGACTAATGAGAAGCTCTATCTCCGTATTTTTCTATTTCTGTGACTTCTGCAGGTTAACAATGTCTTTTAAGTGCAGTCATAGAAAACATATTTTTTATTCTTGGTCAAAACCATATTTGAGCATCCATTAGTGTTGGCAGTGTTTAAAATGCACAAAGAATAACCCCTTTTCAGATGCATGGGGTAAAATTACTTTTTTGGCAGGAAGGACAATGTGACTTGACTCTGTTTTTTTTATGCTCAGATGTTCTGCATGATCAGAATGTTCTTAGATAACAGAACTGGACCATTTCATGTGATGTTTAGAGACAGTGATGATATTGCTTCCGTTCCTAGAGCATTATTTCATATTCTGATTTCTCTGAAGTTAAATTTTCATATTTCACTTAGAAGAATGATTTTGGTGTAAAGTTGTATAGAACTGCCAAAGGTATATCAGAGATAAAAATTTCCCAATTTGTTCTGCTTCTATCTGACACGGTTATAAAGTTGTATTCTAAAAAGGATGAAAAGGCATGTATAATATACCTTTGGGTGTATTTGGATGCTGTTTAAAATATGCTAAAAAATCCAATAATTTATGCAGACAAGAAGATATAAGGATGCTGACCTGTATCAGACCAGCATCCTGCATCTCTGTTTTTTATAACTTTTCAGTGAAACCACTGAATTCTCTATGACAATCAGCACCATCATAATCAGAATACATTCATATGGTCATAGAGATTTATCTATCTGAATTTCTTTGTGCAAGAATTGTGTTTGTACTGAAGGAAGACATAGATGCAACAAATTGAAATAGATGTGATTTTAAATTTTAATTTTACCTATTTCTAAAGTGACAATATCATGGTGCAAAAAGCAACAAGAGGAAGATAATTATGCAAGGAATTGAATCTATAATTACGCATATTTTATTACATTCCTGTATAGACGCACCTCACTTAGGTGAGTGTAAGATGAATTTTTAAGGTCAGAAGATTTGGACCTAACATATGTGAATATAGTGAGTTATAAGCAATGAAATTAATTTATCTTCAATTGGAAAATACCATAATTTATATGTCTATTTTTTTTCAAGTTTTCATTACCCAGTTCTCACATTAATAATATTTTTAAATTTTAATTATCCTCTCTCAGTGGATATTTCCACCTTTTAAGAAATCATCCAGTTTTCTTAAATCATCCATTTAATAAATGAAGGAATGACACAGCTAAACTGCAAAGAAATATGATTGGTCAAGCCATTAAATTATTTTTTTTTAATATATTTTTTTCCTAAACAACTTAAACAATAACAAGGAAAGGAACACTTTGTTCTTTGCTTTGTTAACTAAACAAACATCATTCTTTATTTGTCTGGAAGAAAGTCCAGGGTTGAAAATTATAATATCATAATCATAGTTCACTTTTCCTGTAAGGAGAAAATATGTTACTGTTTACTTGGGAATAAAAGTTTCCAAGAACTCACAGTATCTGATAACAAAGAAATCCCTTAGGCAGTTTGTTTATTCTACCTATATTCCAGATCTCCTTAAATTTTAAGATTTGGAAGTTTAAACTAACATCAAAAACTGACCAACTTTTAGAATTTTTAGTGTATTGTTCAGGGATTGCTCTTTACTGTGAGTCAAGGTGGGGATTCCATTGATGTTCTTTTACGTTCTTTATTGTAAAAATAGGATAGAGGTGACACGCTCTGAGAAGGTAATGTTTTTGTGTAATATTCTAACTGGTTGTTAAAGGAAAGCAGAAAAGACTAGAAAATTATTAAAGCTTGAACTAGAGGAAAATTTATTCAGACAGTAGACAATATTTTCTCTATATTGCTTGTGCTGGAAGATCCTATGGGTCATCACTGCGTTTTGTAGATATCGTTTCATGGTTGTTTGGTTAAGTATTCCCATATCTCTAAGTCCTTCCCTCTGCCCAGGTAAAACTACTCTAATTTGACAGTTTACATTTAATCAAGCCTCTTGCAACCCTCAAATATGAGTTTTAGAACACTAGCAGACTTTCACCTCCCAGTCAGAGCATAGTGATAGAATATGAAGACTTCTTTCTTCTGCTCTAGTACTTCTGGAATTATGAACATCTTTCAGTTCATTCTACTTACCTAAAATCATTCTTTACGCGTCATATAGGCTAATTCTTATATCACGGTAGTGTAATTATTCATTTGTCTGAAACCCAAGTAAATATTCCCCTATTTCTCTTGTTTAAGAGCCAGAGGAAAGGAAGACAACACCTCCTTTCAAGCACTTAGAAGTCCAAGTCCTTTTGGGGAAAAAAAATGGTGTAATTGTGAAATTACAGCCACTGTTCATTCCTGAAAGGTCAGGAAAGAATCAAAGCATGTATGTCAAGTTTTTGAGAAGATAGTAAGATAGTTAAAATTAGATTTCTATATGAGAAAGTGACCTACCAAAAAAGAAGGAAAAAAAAAGCTGAAAACATGAGAATGCAGCAGTTGGCACTAACACCATGCCACTTTTTTAACTAAGTATTAATCCATGAATTGATGTTTTCTATGTTAACATCATATATAGTTTATAAGAAGCCTGGCTGTATTTGTTAAGCAGTTTGACCCAAAAGAAGTGCAGAGATGACTATTATGAAACATATTCTAGAAAATATAGTTTCTGAGGAAAGAATGCAGAAATCCTCTGAGAGCACAGAGAAAATAGTTAGCTCTGTGTACTTGAGTTACTTATTTAAAGAAAAGGGATACATATTTAAAGAGAGTGAGTTTCACTTGTGGAGTGAAAGTGTGATTTTGTCCCTTGGAATTTATAAGAATTCTGCAAAACTGTGATCCCCCTCGACTTTCTTTCAAGAAGATCAACATTCTTGACGTCATAATGGTCTGAGTAGAAAGCAGCAGTTTCTGTAAAGTCCTTCCATCAATGCCACTTTCAGCACAGAAAGAAAGCCTGTCTGGGGCACATACCAGTGTAGTCATGCAACAGAGAAGACTGTTATCTACTCTCTATTCCTAAAGGGAGCAACAGTGCAGCCATCAGAGGATCATCCAACCAGCTGGATCCAGTAAAGAGAAGCATAAAATTTATGTTGCTGTTCTGTGTTTTTTTTTCTTGTTGCCTACAAAAATATGCATCCATAGGACAATTGGACCAGGTTCATAAGTTGAATTAGAAGTCCAACTGATTTAAGCCTCTCCATTAAAACAGTGATAACATTTGCACTTCTCAGAGACTGGGCTGAGTCAACCCTTGCATCTGATCTTTGCCTATAAGGACAGTATAATGGTTCCATTCCTCAGCCAGCTGTTTCAGTTGAGAGTCTGAAACAAGGTGACAGAAATTAAGGAAAATGACACAAAAAGCAGTCAAACCTAGCAAAAAAGGCTTTGACTAAGATACCTTCAAGGATAGAAATAAATTTCTTGGTAGAGACACAAAGCTTTTTTGGTCAAATCTGATAAAAAATAAGATATTCCACTGGGAAGTAACTGTGATAATTGGCAGATGTCTGCAAAATAAGAAATGGTTTCAAAGTTAATCATGAGTCATCAGCAAACACTTCCGTTTCTGTGGGAAACAAGGTAAATTAAAGTGTGTGACTTGTCTACACCAGAAAAATGCCTTCATTTGACTAAATTGGTTTAGAAGTGGATCTAGCAATACAGAAAAATTAAAATGTGTTGATTGAACATGTCCCCTTGTGGTTTTCACTTCCTGCTTCTTCTTTTAGACAAAAAACTTACAACCTAAAAGTGCTTAGATGCTATTATTTCCTTACATTGCTCAACATTTATTTCATAAATAATTTTCTCAACATATTTTTCTTGTATTTCTTGAATAATTTGTCATTTTTCTTGATGTAGGGTGGAGATGTCTAGATTCCTGGAAGAAATTGTACTTATATGTATATAAATAGCTAAGTTTCCAGTTCCAAACCTCCCAAATCCAGATTTGTGAGACCAAGTATGCTGAAATAACTTTTTAACATTTTATAATTTATAATTCTTAGAAGGAAAATGAGAAGGGGAGAGGTGGGGAGTGGTGGTGATAGCGAGGGTCGTGTTAATAAGTTTGTGAGAGCTTTCCAAATATTTTCTCCATGATACTAATATTTTTAAATACTTTGACACAACACAGTGTTTTTCAGCATAAAAAATTAATTAAATAATTATTCTTAGTTATAAAAATACTTTTGAAGACATTTCTGCCAGGTTTGGTTAGCAGTTTTCCAGTAAAAGATATAGCATACCAACAGAAGGGAGCTTTTATCTTCTGATCCTCTTCTTGTAACTTATGTTTTAAGTTAATAGTGTTAATTAACTTATATGATTTGTTTCATGTTTATTGTTGTTTGAAGAAAAACTGATATTTTCTGGAATGCTTGACAACACCTATTGCACTGAAGTTGTATTCAAAAATGTTTTCTATACTTGTATTTCTGTATTACTTAGATAAACTAATTAATTTGATTGTAACAAAGTGATGCATACATTCTGTTCTGTATGTAAGAAAAGTTAATTTATTCTACTCCCCTCACTCCAACCATCTTTCCTTATTTCCTTCTATTTTTCAAATTTTTAATTCTCTTTTATCAGTCTTATCATCAGCATCCATCCCTTTACTAACTGTCTTCTTTGGGATAGTTTTCTTCATGATAGTCTTCCAAAAATTGTTTTCTTCTCCATATCTGTTTTTATTCCTCATGTATCTAGTGATTTTCCCACTCCTCCTAGTTTCTGTATCACAAAATATTCTACCATTTTTTTTTTTTGCACAGTTACTTTTTCTTTCACTCCTGTCCATATACAAGGAACATCAGTTTTCCATTAGGTTATTCCCCAAGTCAGTATTCCTAATTGTCCTCCTTACTCATCTGAACTCACCAGTCATGAAGTTGTAACTTCTCAGACAATCACCTCCCAATAGCTTCCACTAATGACTACTAGACATCTAGTTTGATCACCACATCTTCCTGCCTTATCTGGACTTTCTGCAAGGAATTATTACAGCAACATAATCAGAATGATGTTACTCTACAGTACTTTGCAGCATCTCATATCTAATATACTGTATGCTGTTATTGCACATTTTTTTCCCTCTACAGACCTCTCCTCTTCACAGAATGTATACAAAACTACGTGTTCCAAATAAAAATAAAACCCTTCTGACTGCAAGTCATATTACAATATAGACTCTCTGTTTAAGGCAAAGTCTGCTGTTTGAGTTCCTATAGGAATTTTTCCCCTCTAAGATATTTGTTCGGTCAAAATCCATTCTCTCACCGCTATCTCAAAGGCATTCAATCAAATACTTCTTTTGAGTTCCAGTAGGAAATGACTCCTGCTTTCTGATGCCAGATGAATCATTAATGGGAACAGTCTCAGATTTTCTTGTATCTTGTAATAACGAGCAACAGATAAAAACATAAGTTGAATGCATTTGTAAAGTCCTTGTTCATCTATAACCAAAAAACAGGGTAAACTTTTTCTTTCAGGAATGCATGGCTAATTGCAATTCAGAGAAATGCTAAATATTTGAGTTGATTAAGCACTATTCAAACTGATAGGAATCATTTAATCCATTTAAAAATCTGCAATATAACATTCCAATACATTAGAGTGATCCAGTACCCTTCATTTACAGTAAGTGGCTTTGAAAACAGATTCCTTTTTTTTCTCAGAGGAAGTCTGAAAATGTTACATGTTATTTAGTAAGAAGTGCAAGTCCTCAATCTGAAAGAAACATTTATTCAGAGATTGCAGACTTTTTTTTAGGGAAAAAAAACTCCACACTCCATCACAAACTTTAAGGGAAAGGAAAAAAAAATCCTACTAGAAAATATTTGGTATTATTCTTAAATCCTCTTAGCAATGTTTCAACTTCAAATGACTTCTCAAGAGTAATGCTCCTCTTCAGACCAACCATTTGATGTTCAAGTAGTAATAAGGTTATCTGCTTTTGTCTTATGAATTGATACATCCTAAAAGTCTAGTCTTAGAATTGTATTATCATAGTTATTCATGTCAAAATATCAGAGTTCCTCCTTACAAAATTTGTAGAACACTTTATATGAAAAATTCTTTTTCCAGTCACCATGCACAAATATATCATAACTAAGTACTATAATTTGATATAATCTGCTCACGTTTAAAGATGTCTAAAAAGCAAGGATTCTGGTTCAAAGGTTTGAGGTTTTTGTTTCTTTGATTTCTCCCCAAATTTAATTTGTAACCACATTGAACAAAATTAATTAAGATATCTATTTTCTTATAATGCCTTATTGTAAGATTACAAAATAGCTTTTAATTGTATTTCTTTCCTGGGTTACCTGTCTTTTGTCAAAAGACCAGCATTTGAAGATTGTTTTTTTTTAAGGCATCTAATTCTCCCTGAAGAGTTAGGAATTATGGAGAGCAAACTGGAATGTTTACTACTTAAAAAGAAAAATATGCAAGTGATTTTAAGGAAGTACATATATATGTATTTTGATTGTTTCTGTGTAGTAACAAGAATCTTACGTACCCTATCTATAGTGCTAAATAAAACTTAAATAGGAACTCTGTAGTTTTCAAAGTTTTGTGGTCTTCATCTGTTTAAAATCAGGAAAACTTGTAGAGGAAACCCCTTTAACTTTAGTTGAAAGGCATACATTACCATTTTAGATTTACTTAGCTGAATGTGAATGCAAGATAATTTTAAGCTGTATTTGGGGTTTTTTGGGGTCTTGTTTTTTTCTTTAAAAAAAAATAAAAATTATATCACCGTACATTCCTATGATTCACATACAAAAAGAAGTCTAGCTAGTTGACAGTAACAATGACATGCTTCAGGAGGCTATTGAGAGACATGGTGGTCTATGCAGAGGAAGAACACCGCAGTATAGCTTGCCAGCAGGATCTGGGGAATGTATGTTACTTTCTAAATAAATTCAATGGGTTTGTGGATATAGAGAATTTACCAGCCTGGATGTCTGCCTACCATATCTTTATGCCCTGATTTTCACTAGAGAGGAGTGAAAGAAAGCATATAGAGAGCAATAAGCTCCCATAGACCTTATAGGCTGAGTGACTTCAGAGCCCCAGACATGTCATGGTTTAGGGTCAGGGAAACCCACTAGACCTATAACAGATGTTCTCTGTTAACACCCCTCACTCCTCAAAGGGAAAGAGAAAGGGAATAAGGGAGAGAGACTTACCAGTTACGAAAGGAAACTAGAACAGCTTTACTGAAAATGAAAATAATTATAATAAAAATTTAATATATACAAATATATACAAAGCCAATATCAAACCCAAGTCTCCCAATGGCAATTACGTCACCATCACCACTGATGCTGTGGAGCAGACACTGGGAAAGTCCCAGACTGGGCCCATGGACAGATGGGAACTGTGTTCAGGAGCTGGATTCTGGTACTAGATTCAGGAACACACAGATTGGGATCAAAGGCAGAATGAATGGAGTCCTCCTCGGATGTTGGCCATTGAAGAAATGAGGAAGAAGCTGGAAGAGCTGAGATGAGTTCAGTGGGACTCTCATGATCCATCAGCTTTATACTGAATATGACACATATGGGATAGAATTCTTCACTGGTCAGTTTAGGGTCACCTGTCCTGTCCTGCTCCTTTACTTTGTACATCCCCCCAACTTGGTACACCTGATCCAGCAGTGGCTTTGGTCTGCACACTAATCCTTGGTACTGACTTGAAACAATGAGCATTATCACTGCTAGAAGCAGACACTGCCTGTGAAAATATGCTGTTAATTTCAGAAAGTGCAGTTAGTTAGAAGAACTAAGCTGAAAAGTAAAATTACTAAACAGAATTAGCTCTGTTCTCACTCACACCAGGACAGGACTCCACCCAGAAGCAGACCTATCCCTCTTAGACACAGACAGGTGGTCTCCAGTTAAATATTTGGCTGCCTCAGCATAGTGAATTTAGGAGACTCTGGGCCATGAAATACATTGGTAAGAAACATTAACACTTTAAAGGTGATTCTTTCCTCTTGCTTGTTGGCAGTACTCTGGAAAAGCTAGTTTTTACAAAATAATTACTTCAAATGCAATTGGCTTTGACTGTTTGGAACAAGTAAAATCTTACAATTACGTATCATAACTGAGTGCTGTCTGAGTAGTCAAAGCACGCTTTATCTCTAATTGTCTTCAAAATATTGATTTAGTGTCTCTGAATGTTCATCATCACTACAGGATAAACCAGAAAGATTATCTTAATGAAGTTTGATCAGCAGCTGTGGATGCATGTGTTCAAAGAGCCTTCCCTAATATGAGAGTCAATATGTTCAGACTGACTGCCAGCATATTTTTTAGACAAAAGGAAACAACTGTTCTGTCACATGCTTTCATTAAGTATTTTTAGGAGTTTACTCCCTGACAATTACTTAATATATTTGCAATTATGTGTTAGAAAATATGCTTCCATATTGGGGAATTTGTTCTATTGTGAGCAGACTTATTCAGAAGGAAAGTGGGCTGCATTGGATTTTCAGATCTCCTGTGAGAGGTGAGCACACGTCGTCATATTATTGTCTTAATTAAAAGTTTTGTAGATCTCTCAGGATAAATAGTACAAAACCACTAGGACATCAAAACTAATATATAAAATCACTTTTTTTTTTCCCTTCTCTTTCTCAGTAGTATAAGATTACCTATATGACATACATTTTGTCCCAGTTCTTTTCAGAAAATATAAGTTCCTCTATATAGGTCACCTCAATAGCTGATTCTTTTATAATATCTGTTTGTCTTGTGTGCTATTGATAATAGAGTTTCCTACATTTCCCCCAGCTTTTTCTTTAAAGGGAAAAAATTGCAACTGTTTCGTCAAGTTAGTCAGCAAGTAATTTTAGGCTTCATCTTAATTAGTTCAATAAAGGTTAAACTATATGACAGTGTAGATAAAGTTGATAATTACACACTTAATTTAGGAAAAATCAGTGTTCATAGTGGTTGAATCTGCTAGGACTTTTCTGTTCTTCTTCCTTGACATTATCCTTATATCACTTAAACTGAATATATCACCAGCTAGAGAAATTTGGAAAAATAGTTTTGATATAGGCTAATATAATTAGCTACTTAGGGCCATGCAGAGTGCTCATAAGAATAAAAAATAAACTAACCTCAAAAAACAGGGAAAGATCATATGACAATATCTACCAAAGCAACTGCTATATTCACATATAAAACCAGTCCAAATTGAAACAAACCAAGCATTCCTTCTTGATAGGTTTTATGTCAGTGAAGGTATAAATGAATTAAAAATGTATAAATGAATTAAGAAGTTATAAATTATTTAAGACCCAAAAAGTAGCATTTTATGATCCTAAGTTGCAAATTCAGTTTCTATTTTATACCATTTCAGTAAAGGCCAAATTCCGATTATCTGTAATAATTTAGTTTCAGCACTAAGAGGTTCTAACCTTCAACAAGGGAATCATTCTACGACTTCCAGCAAAGGGCAAATTTCTATTGAGCAGCTATTGATTAGGCTTTCTGTGTTCTTGCAATGTGAGATCACTAACAATGAAATGATTTATGGGATAGTTGAGTATCTTTTTATTGTCCAGGAATGAAAAACAATAGAAACACACTTTCATCTCCTTGTACTAGAAAAGTTTTAGATACTAATTCAGATATCATTAATGTAAGTCCTAATGTATACTTTATTGGTTTAAAACCCATTCCTGAACCATTTTCTCCTTTTAACATATCTTTCTTTCTATTCGGATAAAAATAATGGTATTCAAATATGTTCAGAATTCTTGAGAATTTTGAATTTTTGCAAGTGTGGGAATGGACCAAAACTAAGCTATTCCTCTCACTTAAAAATAAATAAATAAATAAATAAATAAAAAAAAATAAAGACACAGAAGCCCTCAATCTGTGTTAAAGAAATGGGAAAATCTGTAATAAGGGCCAAACAATTTTTGTTCAAAATTATATAAGGGTCAATAATCTTAATCTAATTTTGATGATATTGGAAACTTTTGTAAATTTTGCAATACAATAATGTTATTAATTAATTAACTATACCATTTTAATCAGCTTCCTTCCTCTCTGTTTTCAAAATTTACAAAAAGAACACTCTTTTAAAGATCCTTAATGCTCCTGGACTGTCTCTAAGAGCCCTTACTTTGACCACACCCTTATGGAAACATAATACTGTAAACTGCATAAAATACTCTGAATTTTTTTTTTCTTTTAATTCTATGTCTGTCAATAGGTAAATGAAGCCTGAAAATAACTCTTTCTGTGCAATAGGTATCTGACACAACAAAATAATCACTGTAATATATGATCAGTATTAGTTTATAATAAGTGCTGCTATAAAATTACTCCCATTACAGGCATTCACTTCTATAATCAGCAGGTGATAATCATTCAGTTCTGAACCTGACATACTACAACTGTCATCATAAGACACTTTTAATCATTATTTGAATGAACATTTAATCAGGTAGCTGCATATAATTACCTTTTGAATACACACACGATTAAATTCAAAATATCAGAGAAAAACTTTATTATTTTGGAGAAATAGGTACCAGATAAACAGCATTAAATGAGTTCAGAAACCTAACCTCTCAGATAAATTCATTTTAATCTGGCATAAGTATAGATTCTATTACCCTTACATGTGATAACTAACATCTTTCCTCTGTGAAAACACATTTTAGTGAGAAAAACATTAAATGGTATATGAATAGCAAAACTTAATCCACAGTAAATAACTGTAAACAGTTTCCTGAGTTCTCTCTTTTCTCAAAAAAAAACCCAAAACAAACAAGCAGTACATTAACTCCACAAATTTAGTATTAGTGTGCAAAATATGCAATTTGAAACAAGAATATCATACAGTTTGTCTTTACTGAGTAGGATTGCAGACCGATGGTTAATTCTTTCATCCAACAGCTGCTGCTTGAAAGATCTGTGTCTAGTATAATCTCCGTTTCCCCTGAAAATCACCGCATATTTGACCAGATTGTTATTATTTCTACTGGGGAGGAGAAGCTGTGTTTGAGTCAGGCAGTATGTTTTGTAAGTGTTTGTCTACCAGAATTATGCCTTCTTATGGACAGTCATAAATTATTTCTGCTGTGTAGAAGATCATTCAGTTCCTTTAAATTATATGTTCATGTATTATTCATTAAAAATCAAATTAGGGAAAATGGCAGACTTACTGTAAAGTACCTGGAAGGAGGACTCAATGCATGTTTTTGCATGAAGTATAGCACTTCTCAAAAATTCTTGATAACTTGAGAAGTCTTAAATTCAAGAGGCAAGAAGACTAGAAGAAAAATGCTCTCACACGAAAGCATAAGCCTGTCTTGTACCTTTGACAGTTGCTTATTGGTGTTTTCTTTTTCTTCCTTCACTAACTGGGCTAACGTGTTCCTCCCTTTTTCCATCACATAGATCTTTTCCAACTTTGAAGATGCTTCTGGGGAGCAACACTTGCAAAATATTACTGGAAATAATTAGGGTAGCCCACAGGTCTTGCTCATTCCTTTAAAACTGATCCTAGGTGAAGTTCTGGGAAACATTTTTTTTTGAGCTCTCCCTCGATAGACAACACAGGTTACACTGTGCTGTGTTTACATCCTTTCTTGCTTAACATTACTCTAAAGTTATCCCACTTATTTATTCTGTTATACTTTCTCACATACCATTTATGCTGTAAAACATCCACATATACGTCTCCATATATTTGTGTCCTGTGCATGCATATATACAATGTTTCCAAACCTTTGTTACAGTAAAGCATTATGCTCTAAAATACTCCTGTTAAATGAACATCCTACTGTTCTAAATAAAACTAAATTGAAGGTGTTACTGATTTGCTGTTACAGATGTTATTTGAGTCACTATAGATGTTTCTTCTGATTGGATATTTACTAGCTGGGTGGAACACTGCTTTGAGAAAATCACTAGGGGAAAGGGCTTTGTTATGTCAATGGTAATCTCATGAGATGTTTACACATTTAAAGTTAAGGTTAGTAAAGAAAAACTTCAGAATTTACATTCTTGAAAATCTAACTAAGAATGGATTTTGTCCATTCTTACAAGAAGAGCATTCTCCTCAAGATTCAGATCTCAAAAAGAGAAGACAAACATTACTGTGGATGCCCATCATGCACTTTGAGGGTGCTTCAAAGAATATTTTAACAGATAAAACTGTATGTTTATGGAGAACATAAATAACCACAGGATATCCATTGTGGGAATCTCTCATTATTCAGTCGTACTAAATGTCAAAGTGTCTGAGAAAATTAAATAAAAAGGTCTACTGATATGAACAGATAAACTGCAAGCTTTGTAAAATATATGAAATGGAACTCAGGGCAGAGCTAAGTGAAGAATTCTAATATAATATAAAACACATTGCCATAAATCTTTTCAAGTTACTTACTTCATAAAGAATTTACTTGCTTGTGACTGCTTGTTGTTCACTTCTGAATATTTCTTCTTTCCATTTCCTAGAAGTAGTACTGAAAATCAACAGAAAATGAACCGTGAAGTCTCTGGGACCCGGGGGGAATGATGTGAGTAAAAGAGCAGCAAAAGAAATAACAGCAGTGATATAATAACAACAGAACTCCATGCCTTCTGCCATAGTTTTATACATCTTGTGCAGTTTTATGTGTGACAGCACAGCGTATTCTTATTTTTTGGTCTTGGCTTAATAAATTGATAAATTACTCACGTTCTGGTCCTATTAATGCACCAAATGCACCAAAAAATACCTAACAACGCTCTAAATTTTAGGCATAATCAATTGCAGCCATTTTGGAATACAGAACAAAGAAAATGAGAACTTCTAGTTACAAGCCACTGTTTAATAAAAAATGGAAGCTGTCTGATATGTATATAAATAAATTAATCCCCCCCCCCTCCCCCCCAATTTTATTAGAACAGGTGTAATTTTCATATTACTTACTAACTGGAATGAATTTTCATGGTCTTGAATTATCAGTGGTTGAGTTTCTTAATAAAATGTCACAGTTACCATCTATTTCTTTAGCCCTAGGAACACTGTTGTAGCTGAGGAAACTAGTTTTCTCACTTTTGTTCTTGTGTCTTAAATTTAAATCATATTGTGTGGTAATTTTAACACCACTACCACATCTGATGAGCTTAAAATAGCAGAAGAAATACCATCTCTTCAAAATAGTAATTGTAGTATCCAGTCATTCAAGAATCATATGTAGTACAGGTTATATACAAGTTTTCTGACTGTGTTTCTCTGATGCATAGTTAAACAAATGCACTTCACATTCAGTGATTCTTTTGGTTTTGATAAGCACCACACTGGCAATTTGATAAGCACAAAATCTGGGATTTCTTAAGAATTGTAAAGGACTTAGAAGGATTTAAACATGTAATGGGTCTGGCTGAGCTGCTTTTCCCCATCCAGCTCTCATGCTGCAGTACTGGGAGCTGGAGGGTGTTGATAACACAC
>WTSP01008351.1:27078-43315 GCA_025331215.1 Actenoides lindsayi
GAATGCCTGTGTCTCCTTTTTGTTGGTTGGTGGAGACATTGCTGTTATCTTATTGATCACGTCCATCGGGATGTGTCAACGTCCATCCTGCCATTTTATTCCAAGGAACTGGATTTCCTGTGCAGACCCCTTCACCTTGCTTTGCTTTATAGCAAAACCGGCCCTCAGGAGGATTTCAATTATTTTCTTCCCTTTCTTGAAAACTTCTGCTGCTGTGTTTCCCCATGCGATGATGTCATTAACGTACCGGAGGTGCTCTGGAGCCCCAACTTCCTCCAGTGAAGTACGGATCAGTCCGTGGCAGATGGTGGGGCTGTGTTTTCACCCCTGGGGCAATCAATTCCAGGTGTACTGGACACCTCTCCATGTGAAGGTAAACTACAGCTCTTTAGATTAGAATTTTCCTTAAGCAGAGAGAATTAACACAGCTCTTTCAGTTTTTCCATATCAGCTAGACATTCAAATCTCAGTCATACTAGCTTCTCTGGATTTTATCAGTGAAAACATCAGAAACATTGCCATGTTCCAGATAAGATATACCATAATTAGAAACAAAGTTTTCTTGATAAAAAAGAATTTATCTTTCATATGAGATTGGTTGAATCCAGGATATAACATTTGCACTAAAGCCGGAATCTGTATTAACAAATTTAACACGTCTTGCACTGTCCTGCAGCAATGAGACCAGATGATACCAAAAAGTCTGTGATAGAAATATTGAACCTTTTTATGCACAAAACACAGTGGTCACAGGCAAACTGACTTCTGGAAATGGTCCCTGTTTAGCTGCAGAAACATGCACAGAAATGCTTTAGAAAAGTGATAATTAGCACTGGCAACAACTGTGCCGCAATAGTTCTAACAGTTTAACAGTTCAGATGATCATGTTTCAGTCACCAGGAACATTCCCTGTCATTCCTAATTCACTAGTGTAAGGTTAGTCTGTCTTTAAGAAATTATACCAAATATTCCTCATGAAATTATATGAACACATAAAATTACTGTATATACCAAGAAAACAAACCAGTAAAACCCTGACCTAATGGAAAGTGTGATCCCAAAAAGACAGCTATGCTAAGTACTTCCTGAAATCCCTAAGAAATCCTTTTGGCTTGTGTTTAATTAATTATCCGATTTCCAGTGAATAAGAATCTGCTTGGAACAAGAGTTTCCCTTTCTTGGCTTTCAGGGCTTTTTTGGTTTTTCTCTGAAGCATCTGTAGTTAGAAAGGAAATGATTAGTGTGCTGTGACTGTACTACTACTGAAAACAATCTCAGATTTCTTTTTCTCATATTCTCATGGCTAGAGAGTGATTTGATTTTATATCTGGGAACAAATTTTTCCTTATTTCATAGGATCTGTACCTCCTTTGTGAAGATGAAGCACAGACATCTTCAGCTCCTGAATTCCCTGAAGTTTCAGATGCCAAAACTATTGTTGCTTCCCAGTCTAATCTTTAGCATTAGATTCTTGACCTTTTTGTACTAAAGAACCTAAGTACTATAGGAAGAGCACATATGTGGAACAGGACAAGAATATATGAACTTGTGGACCTTTCTCCTTTTCTCTCTTTTTCATAGACTGGGCTGCCTTCAATCATCCTGGTCATCCTGCTTATGTCTGTGTTTTTACATATACTGCTTCTTCCAGGAATTTGGAAAAAAAAAAAAACTTAATGAAATTTCTGTTGGGATATCTGCCTCACAAGTAAGGATCACTTTTTATGCCTTTTTTGTCCAATTCTCCAGTTACATCAGCTAGAGTGGTAAAAGACATGACTTATGCAGATTTTCTTGTGTTATCTGCATTAGCACAGTACAGAAGCGACATCAAAACAAAATAGTGGCAGTAGTCTTCCAGACGTAAGACACATTCTCTGCTTACATAGGGTCAATACGTTTTTTTGATTAAATCTCCAAAGTGTCAAGACTGTGCTTGTTCCTGTGATGCAGGAAAATATTCACCAGACATCTTCCATTCTTACTTTTGCTTGTCTCCAATTTAAAATTCTTAAACCTAAATGACAAGAAAGAACTTCCCCTCCCCACCCCCCCAGGAACACCATGAATTTAAATAAAACATGATAAAACATTTTTAATAAAAACAAGTTCCTTATGGTACTGCTGCTATAAACTCTCACTTTGATTGTAGAATAGCACTCTCAAAATAAACCTACAGGTTGCTTTTAAATCTTCTCGTTACAGTTTGTAATATGTGACCAGCTTCATTTTAAGATTTCCACCAAAGCATCTGTTCTCGAATCTCTCTCTCTCTAATTTATTTTATGGACAAGAATTTTTGGGTAATAAGGTACTGATAAAATTGAAGGCATAGGAAGAGTTAAACTAGACCTAAACTACACCTTCTTAAAAGAAATAGCTGATGTTTTCTGCAGTTTCTGTTACAGGTAATTTTTAATAAGTAACTGGTAATGTTGGAGTGTCTGTTTCTGGTATATTTTAATAACTACAGTCACCTGTCACTTATCTCAATTGACTGTTATCTGGTTCCAGTAGGATAGCTAATTATCCTGATCATTAACCTTTAAGAGTACAGAGGCTATGGTAAGCAGTGCTACCCTTGATGTGTGCCACATCTTCTAATGAGTCTGTGTCAGAAAATGAACTCTTTGACCTCCCAGTGGTGCAGTTTTTCATCATCAACTTCCTTTGCCATTTGGTTCCTTAAAAGAAGATGAGAAAAGGTTGCACATGGCATGAATCAGCTTTTTAAAAGGAATACATAACATAAAACTGATCGCTGAAGATGAAATAAAGGAAGAAATCATTTCTAAAGAGCTGTATGAATCATGGTACAATTTGAAAACATCTTGAAGTTTTAATAGTAAAAAAAGTGACAGAAAGTAGTGACCAGTTAAATATAAGAAAAAAATCGACTAGCAATTTATAATACCTATTTGTGATCAGATGAAGGACACTATCATAAACAGAATGTTGATGCAGAAGAGTTTAAGAACTCTTAAGAACTGATTTAAGAAATCTACCTTTGATGAATTCAGTACAGAAAAATTTTAAACATATTTTTTTTTGTTTGAATTTCATGTAGGTCGTAAGAGGCTAACATTCTCCTTCCTCTGAGGAATATGCAATATAAGAATGAGTGTAGAGTTGTGAAGGGTATATAACACATGAAGGTGAGCATATGAATGTCACCTGGTGAAGGACTATAACTAAGCATGTAGTCTTAGGCCATTATCTAATAATCAAAATACTGAGAAAGAAAGGTTCACCCTCTGTATTTTACAGTCAAGTGAATCACTCTCTGAAATTGCCTACTTCTTTCAAGTGTCTTTTGATTTTACTCAAATGCCTTAGTGTCAATGCCTACTTTTCAGAGGCCTAAAGACAGGAAGATGAATCCCAGCTACACATGAAGTGATAGGCATTGCCACTGAACTGAAACCTGAACAGGTAACATTTTTCTACAGTTTTTGTAGTGTCAGAATCCTAAAACTTTATCCTTTGACATCATGGACTGATATTTTTTAAAAATAAGTAGATAGGGCAGTATCAGAACATTGTAACCCTGAAAAATTTGTCCCTGGGGTCAAAGAATGGATATTGCACCTTGCAGAGAAAGGCATAACACTACTGTGCTGTCCTTTCTGTTTCCCGCTCAAAAGCCACATTGTTTGTCAGTGTTGACATGCAGTCCAATAGGGTACTGGAACATCTATCTACATTCTCAAGTCATGCTATGATCATGATGTCATCTTCAAAAATGATGAAATTCTATGTGCAGAAACTTCCCATATCAGATGATTCCCTTACAATGAAGACTGGAATATCAAAAATGCTGTTTTCACTCACATGAGGAATGAGTCTAACAAAGCGTTTTAGTTACAGACTTTTTTGTTTAGAGACTTTTATTTAGAGACTACCAGTGAGGGTAAAGATGTTGCCATTAACTTGAATCTCAGTATTCTTTGCTTAGGAGGCAGGGTTTATGATGCATTGGTGGTATCTTTACTGAGCAGTTGTGTTAGTCTGCAGGACTGGAACAATTTGAAAGAACTATGACTGACTACAGCAGAAGCTCACCTTGATCTCTGCCTAGTCCCTTGACTTCTCTCACCCCTATTGCTGTACCACAAAATTACACATTTCGGCAACATTCCAACAACAGCTTTAATTTATATGAGAAATCTTCCAGCTGGTACGAGAATATTCCCCAAACTTATAATCATTTTAGACATGATAGACAAACAAAAATTAAATATTTTATTCATACCTTCTCTTTGTTCTTATTATAATTCCATGATTTATGGTCCTTAATCTTGATTCAGGACTCTTGATTTCTGATGTATGAGAAGATCCATGACATCAAGGACTTGAAACACATCTGTATGATGATAATAGGAAAGAAGTTTTTGAGATTTTGCTCAATAAATGTAAAATCATTTTAAGTTTTAGAAATATGCTGTATATGTAAAACACCTGCAAACAGAGAGAGCAGATAAAAAATGTGGCAATTTTTACTGAATGTATAAGTATATGGACTTCCAGTTACTGTTTTGCAAAGCTAAATTATTTACAACTTAAATATTTATTGTGTGAAATTAGTTAAATTGATAAAACTATCTATTAGCTAGTAGAAATGCAAATCAGTAAAACATGTCCAATAAATCAGAAAAGACTCTGATGGAAACCTATGCATAAAGCTGTATTTAAATAGTATCATATATTAACAGACTGAGCAAACAAAACTAAGCTGTGAAATAGACAGTTCTTAGAGAAGAAAAAAACATCAATAAACAGACAAAAATTATGGACTTTGGCAAAATTCAGAACATAGCTGTTGTTGAACTTTATTTAAATATATTTTAGGAGATTAACATGATAAAGGTTACTGTAAAGCCGATGAAAAGATGTGTAAAAATGTATCACCATAGAAACCTGTTTGTGAAAATCAGGATCCCTCATGGACCTTTGGCATAAAGTTGTGTATTTTCTGCAATATGAATGCAGATCTTGCACAGAGGATCACAGAAAACTTCATTAATATGGGAAAGAAAAGGAGATAAAATTAAAAGAATAAATTGAAACTTTGCAAGAAATATTCTGGACTGTAAGATAGCTACCCATCTGTTACATAAGATAAGACAAACACCCCCACAATCTATTCAATAATGCAATGATAGAATTGATAAGAAAAAGAAAGTTATTTTCCTGATCAGTGTAAAACAAAATTTTTAAACAATCCTTTTAAAATCCTTAGATGCGCACTAATGAAACAGAAGGGCGTTCTATTTTTCAATTATTTGCCCATGTTTGTCATGGTTGAAACATATCGAGGAATCCAATGAGGAATTTTTATCAGTGACTTCAACCAAAAAGACACTTTTTAGACTCAAAGCTGAATACTAGCCTAAAAGTTAGCTTTTCTTTCAAAATATGCTTGGGGTTTTTTGGGGAATGTTCTCAGATTTGTTTGAATCATAGTTCCTTGGCTCTCTCCCTTCAGATGAATTCTGGTTAAACCAACACCAGTCAGCAACTCAGCCCCCCCCCCCAGTGGGATGGAGAGAAGAATCGGAAATGTAAAATAAAGAAAACTCATTACTTAAGATAAAGACAATTTAATAGGTAAAGTAAAAACCACAGGCTCAAGCAAAGGAAATCAAAGAAGTCATTCACTTCCCATTGGCAGGCAGGTGTTCAACTATCTTCAGGAAAGCCAGGCTCTATCTCATGTGATGGTTACTTGGGAAGACAAATGCCACAACTTTAAACATGCTCTTCTTCCCCATTACCCTCAGCTTTTATTGCTGAGCATGACTTCATATTGCATGAGATATCCCTTTGTCCAGCTGGGGTTAGCAGTCCTATCTGTGTCCCCTCCCAACATATTGTGCCCTCCCATCCTACTCACTGTTGGAGCAGTGTGAGAAGCAACTGACACTCAACATTGTGTAAGCACTTCAATAAAGAAATTTAACTCTGCCTCAGACAAAACCAGTACATGAGCTAAAAGAACTGATCTTTCTATGTCTTGCTCAGGGAAAATAAATAAATTAAAAAAACAACAAAAACCAACCCCCAAAATACCAAATCAACCAAACAAAAAAGAACAACAAAAACCCCTCACAACAAACAAGAAGGTAAGACGTTAATTTTTGGTGTACTTTACTAATGTTGAAACACCCCAAAATATCTGCTGAGACTCATGAGTAGTATTAATATTAATAACAGATAGAAGAAAATGGTGGATAGTGAGGGATAAAGTTTGCACATGGCATACAATTTCATACAAATCTGTGATCACTAATTTTAAATCACACTGCCGAAGGGAAGGAATACTTCATAATGATAAAATGAATGATAAAACAGAAGAGGAAATTCAGTGTTAATAAATACTTTGTTGTGGAGTGAATAAGCAAAAAGGATGAATGGTCACATGGAACACAGCACAGATTTAGTTTGGAAATCTCAGGAGAAAAGACATAGCAAGAGGGATGAGAGTTCTGTGGAAAACAACAACATGGAAAGTGAATAAAAAATTCTTATGTATCTGTCATAACGAAAGCAATAACAAAAAAAGGATAGATGAAATTATCAAGCAAGAAATTTTGAGTTAAAAAAAAAGGATAACTTGTGTATGATGTATAGTTACACTGTGGAGCTCATGAATGCCAAATATTGCAGCAAACTGAACTGTAAATACATTTTTCAAAGGACTAGGCAAATTCAAAGTAAAAAAGTCATTGCTATCTATTCAAAAGTAGGGTTAGGTATAATCTCTATTTCAAGAAGTATTTAAAACATTGATTGTCATAGCTGGAAGAATGCATTAGTCAAAGAAATTGTGATTATATCAGTCACTGAGTAAGTCTGCGATCTATAACTGTATTTGCTTTATTTCTTATCATCTTTTTCTTTAGTTTCTCCTTCAGACTTCAATCAAGAAAGAATTAACTAGGTGAAACAAACCTTTGTCATAAGCCAGTAGAGTGGTTCTTATGTTTCAAGGGAAGAGTGAAATAAAAAAGGTGAAGTACAGCAATTCCTGTTGACAGCAGAATAAAAAGGTACAATTTTGTAACCATATCACAAATTGATGATTTTTACACTGCAAGAAAATTAACAAAATAATATACCTAATTTGTACTCATAACAGAGGTAGAACATGTAAATGGAGGTCGTTAGTGAGGAGTTATTGATATTCAGGGACAGTGCTTATCTAATAACAGTTCTCATGATAATCCCAGGCAAATGTCTACAAAGAGAATTGTATTTTGTTGAAACATTGTCATTGGAATATTCAGGTTAAAAGTAGGACAGAGGTTACTGTGTTTTTAGCCTAAAGCCTAGGTATTCTAAATCTTTGTGGCCTTAAAATTCTTCTGGTAAAGTTTCAAAAGTCTTAATGTTTCTGTCCCTGGCAAATTAACACAGCTGAGTTTTGTCAAACTCTGAGATGTATTCAGGAGTAAGCATTGCCCACCATCAGTTTGGTGTGGTCTAAGCTCTGACATAGACCATACATATAAGTCTATAGGACCTGACAAGATGCATCCCAGAGTCCTGAGGGAATTGGCTGATGTAGTTGCCAAGCCACTCCCCATATTTGAAAAGTGATGGCAGTCAGGTCTAGCCCCTGGTGACTGGAAAAAGGGAAATGTACCCATTTATGAAAGGGTAGAAAGGACAACCATGGGAACTACCAACATCTCATCTGTCTCACCTCTGTGACTGGGAAGATCATGGAACAGCCCCTCCACGAATCTGTGCTGGGGCACATGGAGGACAGGAAGGTGATTCGAGACAATAAGAATGGCTTCACCAAGGGCAAGTCCTTCCTGGCCAACCTAGTGGCCTTCTTTGATAGAGTGATTACATCAGTGAATAAGAGAAGAGCTATCAATGTCAGCTATCTGGACTTCTGTAAAGCTTTTGACATGGTCCCCCACACATTACTTTCTCTAAATCAGTGAGATATAGATTTGATGAGTGGACTGTTCTGTGGATAAAGAATTTGCTGGATGGTCGCATCCAGAGGGTAGTTGACAATGGCTCGATGTCCAGATGGAGATCAGTGACAAGTCGTGACCCTCAGGGATCCATATTGGGAATTGTGTTCTTTGTTATCTTCATCTATGATATAAACAGCAGGATTGAGCGCACCATCAGCAAGTTTGCAGATGACACTAAGTTGTGTGGTCCATCTGACACACCTGAGTGATGGGATGTTACCCAGAGGGACCTGGACAAATTGTGAATTGTGAACCTCATGAGGTTCGACAACACCAAGGGCAAGGTCCTGCACCTGGACTGGGGCAATCCTTGGTATCAGTACAGGCTGGGAAGTGAAGGAACTGAGAGCAGCCCTGCAGAGAAGGACTTGGAGGTACTGGTTGATGAAAAAGCTGGACATGAGCTAGCAACGTGCACTCACAGCCCCGAAGGCCAACTGTATCCTGGGCTACATAGAAAGAAGTGTGGCCAGCAGGTCAAGTAAGGTGATTCTGCCCCTCTACTCCACTCCCGCAAGTCCCTATGGAGTACCATGTCCAGCTCTGGAGTCCTCAGTGCAGGAAAGACACAGACCTGTTGGAGAAGATCCAGAAGAGAGCCACAAAAATCGTCAGAGGGCTGGACTACCTCTCCTATGAAAAAAAGTGGAGAGAGTTGGGGTTGTTAAGCCTGGAGAAGAGAAGGCTCTGGGGCATCTTATTGTGGCCTTTCAGTACTTAAAGGGGCTCATAAGAAAGATGACAGTCTTTTTAGCAGGGCCTGTTGTGACAGGACAAGGGATAATGGTTTTAAACTAAAAGTGGATATATTTAGACTAGATATAAGGAAGAAATTTTTTGTTCTGAGGGTGGTAAAACACTGGAACAGGTTGCCCAGATTGGTAGTAGAAACCCAGTCCCTGGAGACATTCAAGGTAAGGAAGGACAGGATTCTGAGCAACCGGATATAGTTAAAGAAAAATACCTTTAGAATATATAAATAGGACAACATTTTAAAACACAAGGAGATTTATATTCCTATTATGGACTCTTCTTATTAATTAGCTGAGATTCATTCAACTTTATTATATAGTTAAAACTGTGTTCATTGCATAGCTATAAAACATGATTGGGAAATGCTTTATGTCTTCATTTCAAAGAAAATATCAAATACTTTCGTACATTCATAGTCATGGCTCTTAATTCCAGCAAATTTTTCACCTGACTTCATCAGAAGAATGGTAGTAATGAAGCAGACAGCTAAGTTCTGTTCTTGTTCAGCTAATGAACTGAGTAATTAAGTATGTTCTCAGTGTAACATCTTTAACTGTATTTCTTCATATTCATAAGCAGCTGAATTTCTGTGGTGTTGTCACTGGGATCTTTTGGTCCCACTCCCAACATTTCTTCCCTCCATTGCCTCCCCCCACCATCCCCCACACTCAGATACCTGTTAGATTTTTTTGTTCCAACTGACAATATCTGAAGTATGTATGTTTTAGCTTAGTTAATTTGATAGGATTTAAAAAGAACCTCTTCCATCAGTCCAGCTCTAGATCACTTTTCAGACTCATCCACACACTTATGATTACTTCCTTTTCAATGCAATATTTCTTGTAATCACATGTCTGTGTGATTTTAAAAAAATGTCTTTCTCAGTAGAAACCTCATCCTTACTGACTCATAGAACCACTTTGGTAGAAAAGGACCTTTAAGATCAAGTCCATCTGTTAACCTAACACTCCCAAGTTCACCACTAAATAATGTCCCTAAATGACACATCTACAAATCTTTTAAATCCCTCCAGGGATGGTGATTCTACCACTTCCCTGGGCAGACTGTTCCAGTGCTTGACAACTCTTACGGTAAAGACTACAAGGTATAAAACCATACCTTTAAGTATTTATCGATACGCATATTTAATAATATTCATACACTGTCTCTTGCATCACTATGATAATTACTAAATGTGAATTATTTGGATTCCTTTTGGATAGAATATGAGACTGGCTCACAGAAGCAAGTTCTAGCAAAAACAGTGATGAATTGGACAGAGAGAGAAAGAGAAATAGTGTGGGGAAAGACTAACTCTATGATTAATTCTAGATTTTTGTAAAGGAAACACTGAGAATAAACCCATGCCTATTCTTCTTCTTGCCCACATGTCTACAGAGGTGAGCTAAGACAGGTTAAAGGCAATTTGATTGTGTCTCAGGAAGCAACATTTTTCCTGTTGTTACTCTTTATCGTGTCCAGAATGAACTCAGCAGTTACTGCTCATCTGAAGCCTCTTTGAATGATACTAGGTATCGAAGTGACAGATATTAGCAATCAAATACCACATTTTCAAGAACAACAACTTCCTAGAAATGTATCAATTTAGTATTATAAATAAAATTCATTTCACAAATATAATGATAAATGTTTAACATTTTAACACGTCCACTACATCTGAAACAAGAAGCTCCTTTCCAAGAGGTTAAATTAAATAAAGAAGCATTCTTGTAATAATGTAAGGAATGTAAAACTAAAGAAAACAAAAAAGAATATTGTAATACATTTTATTACTATTTATAATATGCAAAATATTCTACATTCAGGAATTGAAAGTTTATTTTGCTTTTAAGTCCATGACTAATCACTGGAAAGTTGAAAATGGGGGAGAGGTAAGTAAAATTCTAAGTTTAAAAAAAAAAAAAAAAAAAAAAAAAGTGTTTTCTTGTTACTTGGATGAACTTAGTAATGACAATTGAAAGACCAGACTAATAGGAATTTTGGAGACGGAATTTTGGAATTAAATTTTTGCTAGGATAATGAAAGTTTCCAATATGGCTGAAACTGCCAGTAAGGATGTAGACTAGTCAAACAAAGACAAGCTACTGTACTCTTCTGTGTGCGAGTATCAAGAACAGAATGTGCCAGGTAACACCCCCTATACAAAGTTGCCAGTTTGATGAACAGAGCAGAACAAAGACATCAGGATTCAAAACAAGCTGCTTTCAAAGCAGCTATTTGTTGGTAAATTTCTTGCCTTTTGTTCTTGTTATGTGTCAGTATTACTTTGCTGATTCATCACTTGATCACTTCGATCATCAGAGCACAGCCTCAAGGCCAAGTTCTTCCCCCTTGGACTGAAGCTTGGGGGGTTGCCAGCATAGAGTAACCACACTCCTGTATGGAAAACTACTAATATGGAAAATGCAGACATCTGAAACTTGGAATGACATGGAGCCTACTGTGCCCTATGACACTTCCAGAGCTCCCAAAACAAAATGACAGTCAGTGGGAATTCAAGAATCTTCTTGTGATAGGGTCGAGTACTTGTGGTACATCCCCATGTCTCTGTCTCTAAACCAATGCCTGCCTTCAACAGAATTAGCGCTATCAATTAGGTCACAACATAGAAAATGCTTGCTTTTCCATATCTTTAAATTTATTTTGGTTAATTTAATTTATTACACATTTTCTTCTACAGTGTTGTTTTCCTTGTGGATAGAAATGTTGTTGGCAAGGGTAAGGAAGCTGCAGATAAGTGAATATTTGTAAAGGATAGGGGGTTTTATTTAAGTTATTAATTTTTGTATGTTTCAGACCTTAAGATACCATTATATCTTCTGAATAAACTGTTACCTTCATAATGACTTGGTTTTTTGTTGTTTTTGTCTGTTTGTTTGGTTTTTTTGTTTTTATTTTGATTTTGTGTTTTTGTTGTTCTTGTTTGGTTGGGGTTTTTTGTTGTTGCTTGGTTATTTGTTTTGTTTGTTTGTTTTTGGTTTGGTTTAGTTTGGTTTGGTTTGGTTTTTTTCCCAGCTGGCAGGCTTACCTTTGATTGATGACTTTTTTTCTAGCAATTTTAGATAACTGAAGACCTGAATGTATATTTTGGAGAAGTGAGTTAAATTGTGCCACTGTTTTTCTTCTGCTTCATCAATTTAAATCAAGGATAAGATCTTTTGTCACTTTTTTTTTTTTTTCTTTTTCTTTTTTTTTTTTTTTTTTTTTTTTGCTAAAGAATCTATGCATGTGATTTTTTTACAATTCAAAGACCGACAGAGCCAAAAATGTCTTCTGCTTAAAAATATAAGATCATTAATGTTGATCATGTGTTTAGGCATTTGCAACTATTTCATCATTGACTCAGCACTGATAGTACTTGATAAGGACTGTGTACATTATATGTTCAGAGAGCTAAAGCACACAGTAACCTACAAAAATAGAAAGTGATATTTGATTTTCTTCAGTTCAAGCTATTAATCTGGCTTATTAATGCAGTGAGTGAGAGAATTAAAGGGGAATGGCTGGGTTTTCTTTATCACTAATTGTCTATGAGATAGGACCTGAGTACACAGAAATTAGAATTAATAGGCTGATTTAAAGAATCAGGAAGATTCAAGGGCTACACAGGAAATGAAACGCATAACAGTAAGTAGCATCTCAGAGTATCATCAGACTAAACAGGCAGAGTTATATTCATTGTGTCAAAAACGTAGCATGTGCTAAAATTCTGTGGTGACTTGGTGGCAAATGGTTTATTAGAGGTGAAATAAAATAAAATGAAATAAAAATCAATACCAGTTTTTAAATTAAGCAAACCAGCATCTATTTATTTGTTGTTAGTAGCTTCCTTGGCACTGTATAGAATAAATGTGTTGTGTGTATACCATTCTACATTGCAGATTTTCAAGGGCACTTCTGAATTCAGTCATGTCATTATAGCTTGGAAAGCAAACTGGAAACATTTCCTATGCAACAAATTAATTTCCAAAACAAATTGTTTCCCCACCATTACAAGGAGTCCTAAAGAGCTTGTTATAAATGTTCTGTAAGCAACAATGCCAAGTAAATAAAAAATCATATATTTAACTCATTCTATTCTGACTATTGTATATGCCAAACAATTCACTGAAATAGAAACAAACCTCTGATTTATTGACACTGTAACAAAACAGATTTTTTTGTGTGTGTGTCTGAAAACACAGAATCAACAATTGTACCAGTTTGAATAGGGTTTGGCTTTGTAACTTGGAAAGATCATTATGCATACAAAAAAAAATAAATAAATATAGCACTTCACAAGCAGAAAGTGTAATTTCAACTGTTTGCAAAAATATTGAAAAAAATATCTTTTAGCTAAATCACAGAGACATACCAGCATTCTCATCAGAATGTGATTCTTTAACTCTGAGCTAACGTCCATAAAAGCCATTACTCAAAAAAGGCTGATAGTAAATGAATAAAAACACATAAAATAAACATATCAAACAGTAACACTTCTTTAAGATCAATGATCAGCTTTGGTGATGGATGTAGAGCTACAGATATTAACTTACACATCCATAAATGAAAGATTCTCTTGGACATTGATTATGCTAACTTATGCTAAATTTTACTTTGTATGGCAAATGTTGTATGGAAACAGACAATGTTTCCCTTCATCAAGCCTATATGCAGGTTTATACGACGTGCATAGATATGTACAAATTTTTCAAGGGCAGAGGTGTGTGCTACTAAATTTTCTTCTCCTAAGAGCATGTAAAATAGTGGTTGTGTGAAAGTGCTAATAGGACTTAGTCTATCATGAGATATTTGATTTATGAGATGTCAGAGTGTATGGAGAGCAATTCTAAAATGCTTACACAGAGGATGTGTATTTCACCTGGGCTCCAGTTGCATTTCTAAAGGACACTGGTATCCCACATATTGTTCTTTGGCTTACCTGGCAACCTCTAACAGATGTTTCTTAGAGCATTTAAAATAGTTATCAGAATCCCTATTTGGGTATCTGAATCACTTTTTAAATTGTCATGCCCAAGTGGAGGCATGGACAGTCATTGAGTGGGTCTGGAAAGAAGATAAGAATTCTAGGACTGGAGAGCAGATTGGGTTTGAAGTTTGGAAGCAGAAAATGACAATGTGACTGAAAAGCATGGAAGGAAATGTAAAGTGATGAATGTGAGTATCAAGGCAGACCTTTTGTCCAGTCTGGTTGTCATGAGATGTTCTGTGGCTCTGAACACTGTTGGGCACTAGAGATGGAATGTAGAAGTACAAGAGTAAGTATTACCCCTTACAGGCTATAAAAATATATCTAACCTTCCAAAATAGTTTAATTTAACAAATATTTTATTTCTTTAGTGTATGGATGACTTTGCCATAGAGGCTTTAGCATTGCTGCTTGGAATACTTAGCTTTAGGATGGAGCTACCAGGGAAGTTCTCAGAACCCAAGTTAGTGTCTTGCCTTCCTGTGCAGTGCATAAGAAGATGCTCACATCTGAAAAGGCAGTTTACAAAAACAAGGTTAGTAGTTTTTTTTAATTGATGTAGTCAGACAAATAATTATTCTTTCTTGCAGCACCAACTCAAGAAAATAGAACATTTCAAGGAGTATAAGAGATATACTTTGATGATGACCACTGGAATGAAGAGTCTTTTAAATGAGGGTTAAAGCCCATAACAATGAGTGCACTGCCATATAAAGTAGGTAAAGAAGAAAGAAATGTTGAAGACTGTTAAATACCCTTCTTTGGGTGGCATGAGTGATCTCACTTCAATTCATAGCTCCAAGTGCAGTGTTGGACAGTTATTTAACAACTTCATTTCGAAAATATGTGTGTGTATTTAAACAGTACTGATATTTTCTTTGAAGAATCAACTACAGTAGTAGGCTGCTGTTGCTTCTTTCAGTGACTTTTACTGCAGGTTTTAGACTGCTATTCTGAGTGTGTAGGGTTCAGAATCTTCTTCTGCTTGAAGAAATTTAACTTTTTCATGGGCGTATAATATATTCTGCCACAGTGAGTATTCTTGAAGGTGTTCCATTATGGAGTAAATAATTAAATATGCATTGACTTTACAGAAGAACAAACATCCATACGAGAGAGGACCTGGATTACAAACCTCTATCATATATTCTTGCCATTTTGGACATATATTAGTTGAAATGGAACTTTTATCCAGTAAAGATTTCTGAAGGGATTATGCGTGAGGGAAAAAAAGTAGGGCATTGTTTGTTTTATGGAAAGATGGTGGGCGTGAGGTGAAGAGAGTGTGAAGAATGTGAAATATATTTTTAACATTTTCTGAGAAGAACTCCTAAATACTTATAGGAATTTAGAGACTACAAAAGAAGGACCTCTTTTGTTAACCCCTTCATTATTATGCTGCAGCACAATAAGATGAGTATTGAGTGACAACAAGCTGGAGGTAGGTGCCAAGAACAAGAGCTAAATAAGTAACCCCCTTTCAAGAGCCTTCAAGCATGTCCTCTGCTCAAAGCATGTTCTTAATCTCTGTCATATTTAATCCAATTTATTCTTCCATGTTTATATAATATGCTTCAGTTAAGAAAATCTGCAAGTATTTTTCCAACTCAAAGCCAAAACCTCTCTTTGCCTGAGTTCCATGTCTACAAGTGAGAATGGTGTTTTGCATCCATTTAGCTTATTTTAGACTGAAAATTCATGTAATATGTTTATACAGGGGGTTTAACTGACAATTCATTCGATCCTTTCTTTTATTTCTTACATATATTTGTCTCTTACCAATGCTCTATCTTCCATTTGAAGACTTTGTAGCTTTAAGAAATTGAAGAGTTTAAATACCAGAAATACGTGTTTTCATCATTGCTACACTCAGTTATTACCTTAACTATTTTTTTTTTTAGCTGTACGTGACCTTAATTCTCTGTGGAAACTTTGTTGTATTTGAGTGCAAGCAATCACATGAGTATTATTTAGATCATTTCCAAACCAAAAGGTACAGTAGTTTTCAACCCTCTCTTGCAGTTTTCATCACCATTATGTGATTCAGACATAACAGTTTTGGGAAACAAATACAGTTTTAATGTAATGAAATTGCCAAAAGAGCTGTTACATTTTCCTTCCGTGTTATAAATGGCAAATGAAAAAAATGTTATCTTCCCAGATTTGCTATGGGTATAAAGCACGGCAGAATTTGGCAGAGTTGGTAAGATTTTATGAACTTCTGGCTTTCTCTTTTGGGACTGAGCAATTTAAGATGGACTCTTGAAAGCTTAAAAGGCAATTGGTAAGAGTTTATAATGGATTGTCTTCAGCTAAGATGGTTCACCCCAGATGGAACCTGTAGGATCATTATGTAATCATGAGAGAGAGCATAGAGAATCAGTCTTCTTTTCAACTTGAGGGAAACCCCAAGTTTCTGGGAAGAAGGGAAGGGGAAAGGGAAAGGGAAAGGGAAAGGGAAAGGGAAAGGGAAAGGGAAAGGGAAAGGGAAAGGGAAAGG
>WTSP01008352.1:0-22979 GCA_025331215.1 Actenoides lindsayi
AGAATAGAATAGAATAGAATAGAATAGAATAGAATAGAATAGAATAGAATAGAATAGAATAGAATAGAATAATAGAAGAATAAAATATTTTCAGTTGGAAGGGACCTCTAATGATCTTCTAGTCTGCCTGCCTGACCAATTCAGGTCTGACTAAAGGTTAAACCATATTATTAAGTGCATTGCCCAAATGCCTTTTAAACACTGGCAGGCTTGGGGCATCCATCACTTCTCTAGGAAGCCTGTTCCAGTGTTTGACCACATTCTTGGTAAAGAAATGCTTCCTAATGTCCAGTCTAAAACCTGATGCAACTTTGAACATTTCCCACATGTCCTATCACTGGATAGATCAGAACCTCCATCTCCACTTCCCATCCTCAGGAAGCTGCAGAGAGCAATGAGGTTATCATTCAACCTCCTTTTCTTCAAACTAGACAACAGGCGGAGCTGTGGACTCCTTTGAGAATAGAGAAGCCTTAAAGAGAGAGCTGGATAGACTAGAGAGATTGGCAATCACCAACCATATGAAATTAAAAAAAAAAAAAAAAGTGCCAGATTCTCCACCTGGGACAGGATAATCCTGGTTCTATGTAAAAACTGGAGGGCAAGAGGCTGGAGAGCATCCCCGCAGAAAGAGATCTTGGGGCTTGGGTGGATGGATTGAATATGACTCAACAGTGTGCCCTGGGAGACAAAAGGGCCAACCATGTCCTGGGAAGCACACCATAGCTAGCTGTTTGAGGGAGTAGATTGTCCCACTCTACACTGCACTGGTGCAGCCCCACTTTGAGTGCTGTGTGCAGTTTTGATCACCTTAATAAAAGAAGGACATCAAACTATCAGAGTGTGTCCAGAGGATGGTGACCAAGATGGTGAAAGGTCTCAAGGGAAAGACCTACAAGAAGCAGCTGAGATTGATTGGTTTGTTCAACTTGGAGAAGAGAAGCCTGAGCTTTGACCTCATTACAGCCTACAGCTTCTTCAAGGGGGGCAGTGGAAGGCGAGGTTGTGATCTCTTTTCTCTGGCAATCAGCAACAGGACACGAGGAAATGTTAGGAAGCTGCATTGGGGAACTTCAGATTGGACATGAGGAAAAGTTTCTTTGCTGAGAGAGCAGTCATTCACTGAACAGGCTCCTCAGGGAAGTGGTCACAACAGCAAAACTTTCAGAGTTCAAGAAGAATCTGGACAATGCTCCAAGTCATATGATATAGTGTTATATAGTCCTGCAAGGGGCAGGGAGTTGGGCTCAATGATCCTTAGGGGTCCCTTCCAACCTGATACTCTATGATTATATATGGTGATAACTGCTCTGATAAAATATAACAGCTTTGATACATATAGCTGAAATAGAATGTTTTACACTACATTAATCTAGTTTTACTGATTGGGCTGGCACCAGCAGATGTTTTGTCCATTTTTGTTTTATATTTGTCAGGTAGAGAATTGATGAAAAAGGACAAGAACTTGCTTTCTTTTTCTTTGAGGTAGAATTTAACTAGAAGGTTTCAGATCAAAGGCTTCCTATAATCTGGCTTAAAGGTTTTCTCTGACTGAACATCAGTTAGATGTCTTGCTAGAATTATTTGTGGCTCCTTTTTACCATATTGAAAAGTATAAACAATGGGGACAACAATGCAAACTGAAAGTATACATAAACCAACAAGAAACAAAAAATCTTCCAGCATGGCCAAATTGAAATGTATAGTGTTACATCAGAGGTAAACCTGGCCCAGTTTCTTTAACAGTTATTTGCTTATTTTTTTTACTGCATGGCCTGATATATGAGTGGTTCCTGCAGAAAAGATGTTGGACAGCAGCTGCATTCTCTCAGTCATTTTGCAGGGAGAGATGAGTGGACTGTGTCCAAAATGCCATTTTCCAGCTGCAACAAGATGGGCTTTGCTATTTAGCAGCATGAAATTTTGAGCGTTTATTTTATTTTTATCTTTTGCTAGGTCACTCCTCCCAAGAGGTCACTGAGCTGACTGTCCAGCAATTCCTAAATGCTCGAGTATCTGTATAGCATTTTTCTATTTGATGTGAATGACAGCTGATGGTAATTCTAATCACTGAAAATGAAAAATCTGAGAGGAATACACTGTATTGAAATGTCCAGCATGCAATTTTAATATAAAATATGATTTGTTATATAAGATAATATTTTATTTGAAATCATACTTTCTAAAATCTCTTTCAGAATTTATCATTAAGCGTTCTTTCTGGGGAAAGATAATCAGCACTGTGGCCAGACACTGCAACATTATGGAACTCATAATATGGTAGTTAAGGAAAAAGAAGTTCAACTTTTATTGACTTTTCAGATATGATAGAATATTTTCCACTGAAAACAATAGAGAACTGTACTATTATATACTATTATATCCTTAAAGTGGAGTTTTCTCAGCTTCTGCTGTTGTAATGTTTGACTTAAAATAAAAAGTTATATTTAAATACATAAAATATTTTGTAATTAAAACACCTCAAATGTCATTAACTCAGTTAAATATTATTCTATGGTTGTAGCTACATTAACAGATAGAATTATTTTTCAGGTAATCCTTAATCTCACATACCATAATCATCTAATACAAATCTCAGTGCTGTATCATTTTGCTATTATGTGTGACCTCAGAACCTTTGCTGAATACATATGTGAGTTTGACCCATACCTCTTCTTCATTCCTCAGCTCACCATCCTTTTACTTTGTAGTGTAACTTACCCATGAAACTCAAGCCTTCAACAGAAGTCCATTATCAGCAACTCTACAATATTATTTTCCTGCCTTCTAGACCTTCTTGATCCTTCTTTTGATTTCTATAGCTCCAAAATAAACACAATTAGCTTTGCAATCTATTTCATCTCAGGATTATGTCAGGAAAATTTAGAATACTGTGGATAAAGTTTATATTATTAATAGTCATGTTGATATTAATTATAGCAATGTTAATAATAATCCCTGTGCTCATAAACTCAGCATAGAATGAAAAGTTATATTGTATGGCATATTCAGAGAAGGATGGTTTTATGCTGATGTTTATGTTGCCAACAGCTCACTTGTTACGACATTGGTGAGGGTGTTAACTTGATCCTTCCAAGTTGGTTGTTCCAATTACTTGATTACTTTCTCTGAGTCATCAAATACTTATTTAGAGAAAATTCAATTGTTTCTACAGGACAGATGTTAATAATCTGAGAGATGGTACATACCTGGAATCCTAGAAATTAATATTGAAGTCTTTGATCTAGATCTGGTAGAACAGAATCACAATTGGATCATCCATACCCCAGGTGAGAGCTCTGGCTACAGAACTATTCTGGGCCTCAGTAGGTGATAATAGAAAAGAAAAATAGCACTTTGAAAAGTTTCTATTTCCTCATAGAGAGGATTAAGATATTTTCTTAAGACTTGAGTGCTTTTGCATGAATAGATAAACTATTTCCCACTGAGATATAACTGCAAAAAGCATTGGTACTCATTGGATGACAGCTTCATTGCAGAGGCCATAAATTTCATAAAAATCAGGGAGCAGGAAGAAAAAAGCCCACCTCTCACTGCTATTTGTTTCTCAGAACTATACTCAGCAAACGTCCTAAATGTTCCTGTGTAATTTTGTGTGTATAGAATGGATTCTATGAGTGTCTTCAGGTGTGGATAGAGAACTACTTACCAGAAAGCAACAGGTCAAAGAGAAGAAATGCACCTTCTGAGAAGCTGGCATGTGGAAGGTTTCCAAGGACTGGTGAGCTCTGGTGATAAGTAGATTCACTGGCTCTTCAAGAACTTATAAACTCAGGACAGATAGAGTCTGACATATCTGCACAAGACCACTAGCATCAATGAACATCATTAACATATTGTGTAACACTGATCATATCCAGAGGTGTCTGAGGTATGGAAAAAGAGGACAAGTTCATATGTGACCCTGAAGAAACAAAGAGTTTTCTGAAGGAGTGAATACCAACCTAGAAGCCACTGGTGTGTCAGTACAATCCTCCACTTCTGAGTACTGAGTTGGAGTTGGCTTCCCATTTGTTCACATTGCATAACTATGAATGAATATGTGAGTAAACCATGTAAGTGAATGAGTAAATATGCTGTGCAGTTTTCTGTTACTGTTAATAGTGATTTGATAGAAATAATAATCATATTATCATAAAAATGGAAGTTGTTTAGAAATGATGGGTGGGAAAGAGATACGTCACAACCAATCTTTTAGGTTAAAGGGAATTAACAACACAAATTTCAACCAAAGAAGTCTCTGTGATTCTGATTCGAGTAAAACACTTATCAGAGTCTGCAGTTTTGCAGAGTGCATAGACAACAGTTGCAACACTTCAAAAAATAGCACATGAGGGATTTTTGATTGGTTGGTTTGTTTTGGGACACTGAGGAAGACTGAAAGTATCTATCATTATGAGGAATGAATTATAGTCTCAAAATCTATACTGGCAAGACTGCAGTAACTAAACATGCACAAAGTAATTACTCCAGTGGTACTTGCCCATAAACTAACTGTAAAAAAAAAAAAGAAGAAAACACAAAACCAATAACCAAAATAACAAAACCAAAACAAAACAAAACCCCAACCAAAACAAAACAAAACCCCAACCAAAACAAAACAAAACCCCAACCAAAACAAAACCAAACCCAAACCAAAACACCTGATGCAGCCAAATTTGAGTCAATAAACAAATGACTAAAAATCCAATCTAAGCCAGTTCATACAGAAAACTCTTTAAAAAAGTTATAAAGGATTATAAAGAATGTGAAACTGCCAAAAAAAGAGGGAACTTTAGAAAACTTTGTTTGTTTGTATTTAAGTACCTTGTTTTAAAAGAGTTTCAGGTATTTAATCTCACTTACAAGTCTGATTAAAGGGCTAAGCAACCAAAGTTCTGACAAAACTGAAATGCAATAAAGAGTAATGAGTAATCTAGAACAACATTAGGAATCAAACCTCAGAGAATTTTCAATATGAGGAGTACACTTCTGTATTAAAAATGCAGGTTAAAGAATCACGTGAAAAGTCCTAGGGAAAATATTAAATGATAATCAAAAGAAGTAGCTTTGAGCAGCTTAGTTTTCCTCTCAAGTCGGCGCATTTCTACAATGGACTTGCTAGTGAAGAGCAGTATCTTGCATTCTAGATGTGTGTGCTAGGATGGATTTTTCTAACTCTTGATTGAGATCTACTGGCTTCAAATCCACTGTTTACATTCAAGAAAAGGTAAAAGTGCTTCCTATTTAACTGATATAGATTAGAGAAGACAGTCTAACATGCAATCGCACTTTTGAATTCTTCAGGGAGAGTTGCTAAATCTTTAATCATTTAGACTCTTGGAGAGATAAACCCTACAATTGTAGTTAGTTGAAACACTACATATTCTACTAGGAAATGCTTTATGTAGAAAGAAAATTAAGATGAGAAAAGCAGAATTTTCCTTGTACATCTCTACCTGGAAATCTAAGTAACATTTGAGAGTCTAGTATAAATCAGTACTGTCTTCATACTTTATGGAGCATTCTTGTGATTAGTAAGGAATCCTGGAACCACCAGATAGTCAAAACTCTATGATCTACTGCTGGCAAAAGGATAAGGTGCAGCATACCATCCTAAAGTAATGTTCCTTTGATTGGTAACAGTGAATTAGGGGTTGATTTGCATTCTATGCCAAAGGTCAAAGAGATTTTCTGTGCATCCATTGTAAAAACATCAGGGATAATCAGAATCAGTATTTGTATTAATGTCTAACTCTGTGGCATGGAACATAGATCATTGAGGTTAAAATACACATAAAAGTTCATCTAACCTTTCAAAAATCTGTTTGAACCAACTCTAAGGATGGAACATGACACAGTTGAGTGGCCAATACTTGCTCATATAATTACTTCATGTACTTCTATTAAAAAAAAAGGGGCAACAGATAATATAGTAACAATGACCCTCCAACCCTCAGAATAAGTTAACATCTATTAGTGAAGACATTCAAATTGTGCTGGTATAGATCTATGCATGTAGTAAAAAAGTATATATATACGGTTGTCAATAATTCATGCTAAAACATTGCTCTGAGTATCATCCAAACTGCAGACATATATTTAAAATACAATACACATGTGACAGGACAAACTGTTTCCTTCAAGAATAGCACCCAGTTGCAATGTATAAATAGAAAAACAAACATAATCTAATGAATATTGATCTAAAATGAAATGGGACTTCTTTGAAATAAGCCATTTGCTATGTTTCTGGAAGGATTCTGTAATACTGCCTGTGATGATCAAAAGCAGCTGCTAGATGCAAAACAGAAAGAAAAAGAAAAAAAAATAGTACCTTCAAATACGAAAAGGCATAAAAATCACTATTTTATTTATAAGAGCAGTTTCTGTCATCAAAAGAAAGACAGCCTGTGAACTTGCCACAGAGATAAGGTTCAAATAATTTTTTAATTCAATGGTCATTCCTTTTCCAAACTGTAGTTGCAATTGCAAAATAATTGCATCCTATTATAGGCAAAGGGGTGAAAATTAACATTTATATGTGTTGGAACAAGTCAGATTTTAAACTCACAGTGTTTATCAGGACTGAAAGAAGACTAATTATGTGAACTACAAATCAGGCAAAATTTTCGATTACAACTGAGATGTACAAGAAACAAGTCCTATAATTGTCTAGATAAGTGAAATTTAAAATCAATGGAAGTGTTTGTTGCTTTTCCCCTCCTTTTTATGCTAAGAAATCAGTTACTATGAATTCTTGAGCACATGAGGAAAGTCTGTGTTCAAAGGATCAAACAAGATGCATTTCCCCGCAGAGTATGAAATGTTTTCAAAAGATATTCTAGCTTTCCTTCTCTGGGTCACTTTTTCTGGCATCTTTCACTTCATGAGAAGAGATTCCACAAACTTTCTTTAGACACAAGTCAGAAGTAAAAGGTAAGTATCTATGACTAACACACATGATAGATACTTAGGATAAAGCAGTTACTTCACTATCAGTATGTTTATCATTTTCAATAAAGCAGTTGAAGTGTCTTTGCAGGCTTGTAAGTTATCAGTCAGGTCACAGAGGTTGGCCTCCATCACTCCTTTGAGTGGGCTGATATTCAATGATGCTGAGCTGCTGTCTTCTGACTTACTGTTTCTTCTTAGGATTTTATATGCTTTTATGTCAGTGATTTTTCTCCTTTGTTCTTGAACTGCTATCCCTGTATCAGCAATCTTAGCTCTCTCATCTTGCATCACTTTATACTATGTACTTTGTCACGGTCCTTTTACACAACTTGGCAATTTTTATGGAAGTTTGAGTCAAGGTTATGTAGCTGGATCGTATCAAATTCATATCAAAATATCAAAAACCTTGAATCACGTACAGCTGAATCCCTAGGAGAAGAGTTACAGGTGTCATTAGAAAATATACATAGAGACAGAAGCCTGAACATGAAAGAAGAATAGTAGGTTTTTTCTTGCTGAATTAAATAGTCTTTGAGGATCTGATGACACTCACTTCAGTATTGTCATGGGCATGCTTGTACAAGTACACATGACTACAAATTTGGCTAAACGTGGAGCAAGCTGTGTGTTTCACATATGATTAAGTCTGAATTAATTTCATATTTAGTGGATAGCTGTCTATCTTCTACAAGAACATGCCCTCCTGTTTGTGAAAAATGGTGCATTTAAGGCCTTTTTTAAGACACATAGGACATCTGTACTGGTATAGACCGCAGCTTGTCTCCAGTAACATTTCACAGTAGATGCCTAAGAAGAAGCATAATGATAGAAATGTATGTAATGACACTTTGTTCTAATACTTTTAAATATATTAGAATCTCAGAATCATATAATTCTTTAGGTTGGAATAGATCTTTAAGATCAACTGTTAACCTAACACCGTGAAGTCCACCAGGTCTGGGATTTTCTGAGCCCTCATAGTTCCTATAAATTCCTATAGGTTTAATAAGTATTTGTGGCTTTGTCTTCTAATAAAGTATTCAATTTCTCTTTGAGTTTATTGTATTGGGCCTTACTGAGCTGGAGTCAATTTTCCCCACAGCAGCCCTTCCAGCGCTGTGCTTTGCACTGAGAGCTGGAAAGGTGCTGATAACACACCCGTGTTGTGGCTACTGCTGGGCAGGGCTCACACAGTAACAAGGCTGTTTATCCAACATTCCCCCTGCGGTGGGATGGGGTGGACAAGATCCTGGGAGGGGACATGACTGGGACAGCTGACCCAAACTGACTAAAGGGATATTCCATACCATATGACATCAGTTTAACAACAAAAGCTAGGGAAAAAAAAGGCGTGTGTGGGGGAGAGGAGATCTGCTTGTCCTTCAGAGCAACTGCTATGCATTTGGAGCCCTGCTTCCCAGAAAAGGGTCCAGACATCACCTGCTGATAGGAAGTAGAGAATAAATCTTTGTTTTTCTTTTGCTTCCATGTGTGTGGCCTTACTTTGCTTTCCAATAAAATGCCTTTGTCTTAACCTATGTGTTTCATTTTATTTTCTTCCCCCTGGTCCAGCTGAGAGGAGGGAAGGGGGAGTGATAGAGCAGCTTAATGGGCACCTGGCATCCAGCCAAGGTTGAATCACCACATTTATATTTATTATATTTATTTAGTGTCAAAGACATCCTGTGGTAAGGAATTCTGCAGCTTGACCACATTTTAAGTAAATTATAATCATTACATTAAGTGTTGTCATATTTTTTTAGTACTCTTTCTGAATCTTTTTGATTCTACAATATCTTTTTTGAGGTGAATCAATTTGAAATACACCTTATGTGTGAGATGATGATACAAGAGGTTTACGTAGTAGGTAAAGGCTCCTGCTTACGCACCTCAGAGGCCTTTTTGAGTCTTTAACACTTGGCCTGGAAAAAGGAACACTGAAATAAAAAAATAGCGAGGTCTATGTAGAAAAGAATGATCATAATCAAACCCACCAGATAATCATAACTGACCTTGATCATCCAAAACTAATTCTCAATGGCTTAAGGTAATCCTTTCTTACATTGCATCTTCAACTCACAGGAAAATGGTGCTCTCTGTTTCTACAGTACAAGGGATGCTCTCTCTTAAGAAAGTTATTCTCTACAGCTGTTATATTTGCCATTCTTAATACCATTACAGAATCATAGAATGGTAGGAATTAAAAGAGACCTCTTGAGATCACCTAGTCCAATCACACTCTCAAAGTAAGTTCACCTAGGGTAGGTTACACAGGAATGTGTCCAGGTGAATTTTGAAAGTCTCCAGAGAAGATGCCACAACCTCTCTGGGTAGACTGGTCCAGCTCTCCATAACCCTCCAAGAAGTTTTTCCATATGCTGAGGTGGAACTTCCCATGTTCTAGTTTGTGTCCATTACCACTTGTCTTACCACTGGGCACCACTGAAAAGAATCTGGCCCCATACCCTTGATCCTTGCCCTTCAGATATTTATAAACATTGATAAGATACCCTTTCAGTCTTCTCCAGGCTAAACAGCCCCAGGTCTCTCAGCCTTTCCTCAAAGAGAGATATTCCAATACCTTAATCTTTGTATCTCTCTCTTGGACTCTGTTCAGTAGTTCCCTGTCTCTCTTGAACTGGGGAGCCCAGAACTGGACACAGTTGTCCCTGCAGATGTGGCCTCACTAGGGCAGAGTAAAGGTGGATGAGAACTTCCCTCAACCTACTGGCCACATTCCATGTTGCTGGCTTATGGTTAAACTGTTGTCCACCAGGACTACCAGGTCCTACTCTGCAAAGCTGCTTTCCGTCATAGAAAGTTGTTCCAGACCCCTAATAATCTTTGCAGCACTCCGTTGAACTCTGTTCAGTAGTTCCCTATCTCTCTTGAACCGGGGAGCCCAGAACTGAACATAACAGTCCAGACGTGGCCTCACTAGGGAAGAGTAGAGGTGGATGAGAACCTCCCTCCACCCACTGGTCACACTTTTCTTAATAGACACCAGGATACCAATGGACGTCTTGGCCACAACAGCATGGTACCGTCTCATGGCTAACCACCAGGACTCCCAGGTACTTCTTTGTGGAGTTTTTTTCCAGCAGATCAACCCATAACCTGTGCTGCTGTGTTCTTAATCATAAGATTGGATTCAAATTTTGTTCAGCTCAAACTGCAGATCAACTGCAGATCAAATCTTCCTTTAGATGTTTAAGTCACAATTTAAAGGTCTCTTTTTCAAAATAATAAGACTATCTTTTTTTTGTGAAAAGTCGAAAAGTTTGTCTAGAGATTGCTTTTGTTATTCTAATGTCTTCTTTATTGTTTTCATGCTCCCAGGATTCTGAATTCATCAATTAGAAATATGAGAAAAATAATTTAAAACTAAAAATTAATTTAGTCACATCCTGGTAAGAAGAATGTAGATGTTAATAAAAGAAATTTTAATGAAAGCAAATCCTCTACAGGAATTGAGCCTATACCCTTTCGTAACACTGTCAGTTACCCTATTCACAAGGCTACATTAAGCTAGTAGCACAACAGAATCAGGTGTTGTATTAGCCAACAGAGGATGCTCTTTGATCCTCATGAATGTAATAAAAAATATATTAACAGGAGCAAAGTAATTAAAATTTTACATGACTATGGAATGTAGATGAAGTACATTCCCTAGGTCATTCCAAGGACATTGTGCATGTAATTTAATGACATTCAGAGGAAATACAGTGTATGTCTGGTCCTCAGTGGCAAAAAAGACTTGTAAAGAAAGAAGACTTGTATTTTTAAGTTTCAGCTCTTTAAATTCTCTTTAGGAGAATGGTATATGATATTATCAGAGATCTTCCCAAAATTCTAAAAACATTCCAATATTTGGATTATAAAATGCTGCAATGTATGCACAGGGTATTTAAAGTGACATACAATTCCAACCACTGAGATTATTATTTAACTGAGAATAGAGTATCTAAATGACATAACAAGTCTATTCTATTACTTATCTTACAGAGTCTATTCCCAATGTCAGAGCACTTTTTACATTATCAAAAAAATTACCTTAATACTCAATTCAAATTACATTGAGCGAATGATTTCTACAATGAACAGCCTTTATTTCAGAGCTTGAACTACAATATTAGCACATATAGAGAATGAAGTAACAGGTCCAGAGATGAGTACCTGTACTTATAAACATCCAATAAACACTCAAGTATAAGACTGAGTGACAGCATAAAAATTTAGTATTCACTCAGACAGTTATTTCTATGATATGAATAAAATGTATCATTTGTATTTTAAGTATCTAACCAAGAAACTTATGACACTTTTCATTCTGAGCTTTGTGTATAATCTCTGAAGAAAAACAGATGCTTCCTAAGGCTGATGCAGAGTTTGCTCTTCTACCATTCTAGAGAATCTGTAGAAAGATTAGGTTTATACTTCATATATTTCAGTTATATGCATATAGTTAAGTGAGCTTAATTCCTCTGTCCCACCCTCTCCTTTCTGAGTGCATAAATAAGCTTTTTAGGATACATTTTGTAGGTTAGATTGAGATCTAAATTTCTTATCCATAAAACCAAAGTGAAAAAATTCATACCAATAATGCCGTCAAAGTCAATGATTCTCTCCAGATGAACACCTAGATATTAAATTCAGGCTCATTGTATTTCTGCTTTTACTAAGCAATGACATGCTGAACGAAGAATTCACTGTACAGAATTAAAAAATAAATGTTGAGTCTAGACAATCACAATCACATTTGTGTTGATATTTTTACTTAAAATCTGCTACCAAGAGATAAGCTGTTAATGTATCACCCATATAAGAGAATTAAAATAAAAGCCTTCTTATGCTTAACTTTTAAAGTTAAAAATAAACATAAAAACTGTAATATTATGGGTGTAAGTAGTTATTGATGTATATATTGATTTGCTAACTTTTAAAAATAACATTTTTCAAAGAGGTTTACTCTCATCAGCTGGAGGCTTTATGGGTTTTTCTGTTGTTTTTTCATCAACCTGAAAAAAATAGAGCATCTTCTTATTGCACACTCTCTTGGGAGCCATAATAAATTTTAATAGCAAATACACATAAATTATTTTTCTTCTGTTCTTATATTTTCAGCTTTTGGCTAATTTGATAGCTATTGTTCACTACAGCATTTTAAAAACAAATATCTTCCCTTGAGTCAGAGCTTTAAAAGACATCCTATAGCTGTTCAGAAATCCAGTTTACTAAGCTTACAACTAGCAAGCATATCAGTAATGGAGACTGTAAAGGCAGGTAAGGAGAGTACTCCCTACATCTTCATGATAGAAAAGGAGATGTATATTTGGCTAATATCTTTGCTCCAGCAAAATTATAAATTATTATTACAGAGAAACCAACTAGGGTGCTGATAGAATGACTGAAGATGTCTCTCTCTTGAATGTTGTTGAATGGTTCTCCAAAAATCAGAACATTAGTATTCTCCTTTTATGTAAACCTCTTAAAAGAGTAATGAGTTTCATGGTCTATGGAAAAATATTGTCTGAATTGTATTTCTGGGTCAGACTAATTGTTTGGGTGTTGACTGTAGAGGAGAAAGAAAGGCTTTGTATCAGTAGGGAATTCTTTCAGGTTGAGATCCTCTTTCAAGTATGCTAGCAGACAATGTCATTATTTGTCCTTTCTTGTCCTCAAAACCACTTTGTAGGAGCAACCCAGAAGCCCAATTTTCAGTTAATAATGGATAAAGAAAGGAGTTGAAAGGCTATGCTTTTCTGCATGGAATGTACAATAAAATCCTATCTCAAATCATCCAACACAGGTGAGTGGTTCAACAGGGCTAGCATTAGTAAAAGATAAGACTGCAGTGTTCAGAATGCTTCAAATCACCACATTAAGGTGGACCTCGTTCTTCCCACTAAGTATTTGTATATGCTTTTTTTTTCCTTACAAAAGAGCATCATTAGATAAGGGAAATCAGATGAAGAGCCCTAAATTGTTAACACTCAAAAAAGTGTGATGCTGTGGAAATCACAGAAAGGTAGGAGGTAGAAGAGACCTCTCAAGATCATCAAGTCCAACCCACTGACAAAGCAGGTTCACCTAGAGCAGGTTACACAGGAATGTGTCCAGGTGAATTTTGAAAGTCTCTAGAGAAGGAGATGCCACAATCTTTCTGGACAGACTGGTCCAGCGCTCCATAACCTTCAAAGTAAACAGTTTTTTCCATATGTTGAGGTGGAATTTCCCATGTTCAAGTTTGTGTCCATTGCCCCTTTTCCTATCACTGGGCACTACTGAAAAGAGTCTGGCCCCATACTCTTGACCCTCACCCTTTAGACATTTACAAGCATTGATAAGATACCCTTTCAGTCTTCTCCAGGCTAAACAGCCCCAGGTCTCTCAGCCTTTCCTCAAAGAGAGATATTCCAATACCTTAATCTTTGTATCTCTCTCTTGGACTCTGTTCAGTAGTTCCCTGTCTCTCTTGAACTGGGGAGCCCAGAACTGGACACAGTTGTCCCTGCAGATGTGGCCTCACTAGGGCAGAGTAAAGGTGGATGAGAACTTCCCTCAACCTACTGGCCACATTCCATGTTGCTGGCTTATGGTTAAACTGTTGTCCACCAGGACTACCAGGTCCTACTCTGCAAAGCTGCTTTCCATCAGGTTAACCCCTAACTTCTACTGGTGCATGGGGTTATTCCTTCCCAGGGGCAGGACTCTATATTTGTCTTTCATGGACTTCATTAAGTTCCCCTCTTCCCAGCTCTCCACCCAACTCTCAGTCTTGCAGCACAGCCTTCTGTTGTGTCAACCACTTCTCACAGTTTTGCATCATGAGCAAACTTGTTGAGGATACACTCTGTCCCTTCATCCAAGTCATTGATGAAGACGTTGAACAAGACTGGACCCAGTACTAACCCCTTGGGAACACTTCTAGCAACAGACCTTCCACTCTTGGACTCTGCACCACTGATCACAACCCTCTGAGTTCTGTCACTCAACCAGCTCTCAATCCATCTCACATCCACTCATCTAACCCATACTTCCTAAGCTAAGCTTACCTATGAGGATGTTACAGGACACAGTGTCAAAAGTCTTCCTGAGTTTGAGGTAGACAGCATCCACTTCTCTCCCCTCTCATCTACCCAGCTAGTCACATCATCATAGAAGGCTACCATGTTGGTCAAGTGTGGTTTCCCCTTGGTGAATCCATGCTGTCTACTCCTGATAAACTTCTTTTCCTCAACATGCTTAGAGATGACCTCAAGAATGAGCTGTTCCATCACCTTTCCAGGGACGGAGGTGAGGCTGAATGGTCTGTAATTTCCTGTGTCCTCCTTCTTGCCCTTTCAGAAGACTGTAGTGACATTGGTTTTCTTCGAGTCCCCAGGAACCCTTCCTGTTTTCCATGACCTTTCAGAGATGATGGAGAGTAGCATAGCAGCAACATCAGCCAGCTCTCTCAGCACTCGGTGCACCCCATCATGGCCCATGGATTAGTGTGTGTCCAGTTTGTCTAAATGATCTCTAACCCAATCCTCATCTACCAAGGGAAAGTCTTCCTTCCTCCAGACTTTATCTCTTATCTCCAGGGACTGGGATTCCTGAGGGCTGGTCTTATCATAATGACTGAGGCAAAGAAGGCATTTGGTAACTCCACCTTCTTTTTCTCTTCTGTCACCAGGGCACCCACCTCATACATCAGCAGACCCACATTTTCCCTAGTCTTCCTTTTGCTACTGACTTCTTTGAAGAAGCCCTTCTTCTTGTCTTTTACATTATTTGATGGATCTAATCACAAGAGGGCCTTAGTCTTCCTCATTGCATCCCTACATACTCTGACAATGTTCCTATATTCCTCCCAAGCAACCAGTCCTTTTTACCATATGCTGTAAACTTTGTTCTTCCATCTGAGTTTTTCTAGAAGCTCCTTGCTAGTCCGTGCAGGTCCCTTGTCTCCTCTACTTGATTTTTTTACTCACAGGGGCTCACTGATCTTTAGCCTGCAGGAAGGGATGTTTGAATATTAACCGGCTCTCTTGGCCCTCCACTATCTTCTAGAGTCCTAACCCATGGAATTTCTCCAAGTAGGTCTTTGAAGAGGTCAAAGTTAGTGCTACTGAAGTCCAGGGTTGCATTGCTATTTACTACCCCAATTCTTCCTTGCATGATCCTGAACAGCACCATCTCACAATCACTACAGCCAAGGCTGCCCCATCCTTCATGTCCCTGACCAAACCACCTTTTTTCATTAGTAAAAGATCCAGCAGCACACATCTCCCCATTGGCTTCTCTACCACCTGTGTCAGAAAGTTATCATCAATGCCCTGCAGGAACCTCCTGGACTGTGTGTGCTTCACTGTGTAGCCTTTCCAGCACATATCAGGGTGGTTACAGTCCCCCAAGAGCACCAAGGTATGTGATCATGAGGGTCCTTTCAGCTGTCAACAGGCCTCATCAACTTCCTCTTGATGATCAGTAAACACCCACAACAGTATCACCCATATTAGCGTGCCCCTTAATTCTCACTCCTAGACTTTCAACACATTCTTCACCTCCCGCTAGGCATAGCTCAATACATTCCAGTTGCTCTCTCACATGAAGAGCAGCTTCACCACATCATCTGGCTGGTCTGTCTTTCCTAAAAAGTATGTACCCATCTATAACAGTATTCCAGTCATATGAGCTATCCCAGCAATGAGATCATGGCCCTGTGACCACACTCAGATCTTCTTCCTGTCTACTCCCCAGTTGGATGGGATGTCATGAGAATTGTAATGTTGCTGTCCAGGTTTCAATGATTAATAATCTGTGTGCATTAGAGGAGTCAGATGAATTTCGGCCAACAATTAGTCTGGCAGAATACAATTTTAGTGTCTAAGATGAGAAGAAAGAGAACTATTAGTAGTTGCAAACCACAAAAATTGATAAGTTAGGAATTTTTTTACTTCTGTTGTAAAAATTTTCTTAAGTTGTTCTGGAAATAAACAATTGATATTTTCCATTGAAGTACTGGGGTTTAAACTGATGAAACACATGACTGGAACTTGTCCAAACTAAGGAAATTTCTTTAATATTTTATAATATCAATTTTGTTTTAAACTGTTCATAAATTTCCAATTTTAATACAACCGAATGATAAAGAAACCCTATCCCTAAAACATGGTGAAATGAAGTGGCTTCATCTGATATTTTTTCAAATGATTCAATAACTTTTTGTGACACTTTGTATGTAATATATTTCTACACACTCCTACAATTTGGATCGCTTCATTGTTCTTGAATTATTGATATTTATTAAAAAAAAAAGAAATATGAGAAGCAACAATTTATTAACATGGGCATATTTTTGTTACAACACAGATGCATAGAACACTGCATCCTTCCATTAGGTTACACAGCATGCACATTACATTGCTGCACAGGTATTTATGACTACACAGCCCTATATGGCTTCCCTTTCACATCTGACAGAGAGAAGACCTGCACTTTTAACAGTATTAACAGTTACATTCACTCCCTGGAGCGAAGACTATTGGATGTTATTTTTACTGCTACTCTGTTGTCTTCAGGCCCATGTTCAATGTATCTGTATCAACAGACAAAAACAACAGTGTAATAGTGTCTTGGTAACTCCATCTCATCCCATCTACAATTGCTGTTCGATTCAAGTAAATATGCAGTGAGTAAAATACAGCAAACATAATATGGGATGCAAAGTCAAAACTTTCTGAAAGAAAAGTGAAAAAGAATCAGTTTTATTCTACCAGAGATTAATATTTATCTGTATCTCACCACGCACAGGCAAAGAAAATCCTCTCTGGTAGTACTTATTTTTTGCATGCTTAGGTTTCCCCAGCAGTGTACTTTATGAGAAGTCATTTCTAAATACAATGAAAGCAATGTGCAGCTTATAAGCAACTGATTCTTTATTCAAAAAGTGTTAACATATCTGTCATTGTGCTGATGGCGTTCCTGTTTGGGTATTTTTTTCAAAAGAAACATATTTGCTTTACCTGAAAAGTGATTTATTTTTTTTTTCTTATGTCAGGAAATGAGGATGCTCCTTTTTTTTTTAATTTTATTTTTAGGCAGAGGGACATAAAAGAGGTTTTCCAAAGGTTTCATGGAGAAAGAAATAAACAGAGACATGTACAAAGCATTATAATTAAGAATCAAATTTATTGCACAATAGCTATTGTTATACATTTAACTTGCTACTTTTGGAATGTGTTGTACTGATAATTATATTGTTTGTTATATCATAATTGTGTTAGCCAACTACTTGAAAACAATTTCATATTTTTTTAAATCATCAATGATTTTAACTCGTGAAATGAATAGAAGTTCTAGCACTGGACAAATGAAAGAGCAAATAAGAGTATTTTGCAACTCACGTGTTACTCTGCAGTGTGAGAACTGTTGTCTGCTATATGGGAAGCAAAGGACATGTCTCCTGCTTCTCTTGTAGCTCATTCCCTACTGCTTCTGTTTTAGTTCCCCACTTTTGAGAAATTAAGCATCCTGTTGCCATTTTGGTTGTTAGTATTCTGCGACAGCATACTTGCTGTCCCTCAGAAACCTAATAGCTCAAACCTCAGGGGATTCACCTTTCTTCACTGTGCGTAGGGCTTATCTGGCATTGACACAGAATGGACTTCTTGTACACCATTGCACCATATAAATGTAAAGAGTACACTTTAGATCTTTTTATATTTTGTGAGTCTGATTTACAGAAAAACAAATAACTGCAATAATAAATATATCTAATGCAAAAACATATTTGAAATCATAGTATGTGGTTTGCTATAGAGTAAACTGTAACAAAAAGAGCTTTCTAAATGTCAGTTTTTGTTGAAATACAGTGAAGAAATCCTTTAGGAACCACAAATATTGTTGTATTTTTTAAAAACATGCTGGAATGTACTTATAAATAATTTTAAAATTATGACCACTGTCAAACTGGCAGCATGCTTGCATCTCCCTTGAGAATTGTGTTTGGATGATTGATACTTTCTCTCAACTGTATCAAAAATTTATCTGAAATTTCTTTTTGTATGAAAGATTCATTGTTACTTCCAGGTTTGGAGTTTTCTTGTTTGTATGGTGGGTTTGTTTCTGGTGTTGATCGTACTGTGTTTTTGTTTTTGTTTTTTTTTTATTGTAAAGAACAGTTTAAATATTTATTTTCTTTTTAAGATTAAAAAAATGTTTGATTTGGATAAAACTAACTAATTAATCATTATTTACAGACAATCTTTGGTATCGCATGACAATTTCTTTACACACAGTCTGCTTTTCATCCTACACCATCAGAAGTGATGATATAAGCCTCCAGCAGGAGGATGTGTCTGTCCCCCTTTATCAGGGCTGAGATCAGATCTTACAGCAGGGTCAGCTTGTGGTCTGTTCAACACACAGCCCCTAGCTGCACACCAGCCTTCATTTCTGAATCTGCTTTTAACCCTGTGACATTTTTCAGCTGAGAGAATTCCTCCTTTCAGCCCTTCAGAAGTTTAGCCCATTTAGTACGCATACAAGTATATAGTGTACATCAAGTAACTAAATGCATGATTAAATAGACTTTCTTAAATGTCAACACACCTTATCTAAAGGATCATATTGAAAAATTCATTGAGGAACTGAATTCTGTGAAGAGAATGATCCAAAAGGAAGAGCTCAGCAGTCTTGTAACACAGGGTGTTGTGAACCAGCCTTTTGCCTTTGTTTAATTACTTTCCCTTCATATTTAAGCTTCAGTTGTTCATCCCATTACCTCTTACTACAGAACATTTTATACATTCTATACCTTCAGCTTTATGGATCCAGATAATTAATTTCTGTATCTATATATATCTATATATGATGCATAGGTATATAGCAATATATATCTAAAGTATATCAATGTGTAATTATTAAAACTATTATATATATTTATTCAGTTCTTTACATAATTATTTCTGTGTATATATAACTCTATCTATTTTCAGCTATGAGCACTTCCTGGTCTGAAGTCAATCTGAGGCTGCTCAGAGACCAAATAGGTATGACTTTCAAAAAATGGAAACTTGACAGTCACAGAGACATATAAAAACACGTGGAGTATGACAGCCAATAACAGCAGCTGCTGTGTATGCAATACCTTTTCTGCCATACTTAGAATAATAGAATCACAAAATCATAGAATCATTGAATCCTTGAATCATTGAATTGGTCTGAAGAGACCTTTAAGATCATGAAGTCCAGCTGTTAGCACTGGCAAGTTATTACCAAACCACATCCCTCAGCATCACATCTGTACTTCTTTTAAATATCACCAGGAATGGTGACTCTAACCACTGCCCTGGGCAGCCTGTTCCAGTGCTTGACAACCTTTTTGGTGAGGAAAGTTTTCCTAATATCCAATCTAATCCACTCCTTGTGCAACTTGAGGACATTTCCCCTTGTCCTATGACATATTACTTGGGTGAACAGACCAACATCCTCTAGAAGTGGTAAGGTCTCCTTTTCTCCAGACTAAAAAACCCCAGTTCCCTCAGACACTTCTCATAACAATTGTTCTCTAGACCCTTCACTAGGTTTGTTGCTCTTCTTGGGATGTGCTCCAGCACGTCAATGTCCTTTTTGTAGTGAGAAGCCCGAAAGTGAACACAGTATTCACAGTATGTGGCTTCACCAGTGCCAAGTACAGGGTCACAACCACTTCTCTAGTCCTTCTGGCCACACCATTTCTGACACAAGCCAGGGTGTTGTTGACCTTCTTGGCCAGCTGGGTACATTGCTGGCTCATATTCAGGCAGTTATTGACCAATATCTCCAGGTCCTTTTCCACTGGGCAGCTCTCCAGCCACTTTTTCCCAAGCCTGTAGTGTTGCATGGAGTTGTTGTATCTGACGAGCAGGACCCAGAATTTGGCCTTGTTGAACCTCATACCATTCGTTTCAGCCCACCAGTCCAGACTGTCCAGATCCCACTGTAGAGCCTCCCTATCCTCAAGCAGATCAACACACCCAACTAACATGGTGTCATCTGCAAAGTTACTGGGGGTGCCTGCAATCCCCTCATCTAGATCGCTGTTAAAGTTATTAAACAGAACTGTCCCCGGTACTGACCCCTGGGGAACACAACTTGTGACTAGCCACCTACTGGATTTTACTCCATTCACTATAACTCTCTGGGCCTGGCCATCCAGACAGTTTTATATCCAGAGAAGAGTATGCCTGTCCAAGCCATGAGCAGCCAGTTTCTCCAGGGAAACAGTGTCTGGGTATACAACATCCATAGCCTTTCATCCACTGAGTCACATTGTCATAGAAGGTGAGGTTAGTGAAGCGGGACCTGCCTTTCATAAACACATGCTGACTGGGTCTGATTGCCTGCTTATCCTGCATATCCTACGTGATGCCACTCAAGATGATCTGCTGCATGACCTTTTCCAGCACCAAGGTCAGACTGACAGGTCTGTAGTTCCCCAGATCCTTCTTCCAACCCTTCTTGTAGATGGACTTCACATTTGCTAACTTGCAGTCAACTGGAACCTCCTCGCTAAGCCAGGATAGTGATAAATGATGGAAAGTAGCTTGGTGAGCACTTCCACCAGCTCCCTGAGTACCTTCATGTGGATCCTATCCAGCCCCATAGACATGTGTGTCTAAGCGGAGTAGTCGATCACTGACTGTTTCTCCTTGAACACTCAGAGAACAACTGGACCTAGTACTAAAGACTGTTATTCTTCTTTGGATACTTCTTGGTAAAGCGGAAATTGAGGCTGGTCACAGTCATACTGTGCAAGAACAGAGTAGTATGAAAACATATGGGGTCATAACATTGTCAAAAGTCATGGCTTTCTGACAAAGGCTAAGCAACATTTAAACAAAATGGAAAGGCACAAATCTATGGGACCTGGTGGGATAGACCCATGAGTGCTGAGGGAGCTGGAATTGTAAGGCCACTCTCAATTATTTTTTAAAGGTCATAGGAAATGGAGGAGGTTCTTGAAGCTTGAAGGAAAATAACAATCACTGGCATCTTCAAGAAAGGCACGATCTGGTGGTCCTCTAGTGAGCTGCTGAACCTGAGGCCAATCCCCCAGGAAGGTGGTTCAGCAAAAAATCCTGGAAATATTTTCCAACCATATGAAGTAGAATGTGGCTCTTGGGAGTTGTCAGCATGGATGACTAGACTTATGTAGGGGAAATCATGCCTAATCTATCTGATTATGACCTTCTATGATGAAATGTCTAGCAGGGTGGATGAGGGGAGAGCAGTATACTTTGATTGAGCAAAGCCTTCCACGATATCATAACATTGACAAACTGATGAACTATACACTAGTTAATTGGACAGTGAAATTAATTGAAAGCTGTCTGAACTTCCAAGATCAAAGGGTTATCATTAGTGGCACAAAGTTCAGTGGGATTGCAGTCACTAAGGTTGTGTCCAGAGGGTCAAGACTGAGACCAGTACTTTTTTACTACTGTAGTGATATGGGTGATGGGATATACTGCAACCAACAGCAGGTTTACAGAAGATGCAAAACTGGGAGTGGTAGTTAGATCAGGTAGTTGTTCTGCCATTCAGAGGGACCTCAATGGGCAGAGAGGAACCTCATGAACTTGAACAAAGGAAATGTCAAGTATGACCCCAGGCACCAGTATCTGCTGAGGACTGACCATCTGGAAAGCAGCTTTGCTGAAAAAGACCTTGGGATCCTGGTACACACCAAGTTGACTGTCTGTCCTTGTGTCCAAGGAGTCCAATGGTTTCCTGGGCTACATGAGGAGTGTAGCCAGCAAGGTGAAGGACATAATCCTTCCTCAGTGTCCAGGACTCTGAAATACATCTGGAGTTCTGTGCCCAGTCCTGGTGTTGCCACTACAAGGCAGACATGGACATACTGGAGAAAGTCCAATCAAGGCCCACAAAGATAATAATTTTGATTATTATTATCAAGAGTAGTAGTTTGTAGTATAAGGAGAGGATGAGACAGCTGGATCTGTTTAGCCTGGAGACAAGAAGGCTTGGGAGGAATCTTACTTTTGTATAAGTACATGATGGGTAAGGAATAAAAAAGGAGTTGGACTCTTCTCAGTGATACTCAATGATAAAATAAGAACCAAGAAATTGAAACAAGAAATACTATTTCAATACATGAAAAGACTTTTGTTTTACTGTAAGAGTGATCAAATATTAAAGCAAGTTTTACAGAGTGGAGTGTCTGTCCTTGGAGAGTATTCAAAGAAGAGCAACTGACATAATCCACCCGGACTTGTGCAAAGCATTTGACACTGTCCCACATGACATCCTTGTCTCTAAGATGAAAAGACATGGACTTGATGGATGGACCATATGATGGCTGAGGAACTGGCTAGAAGGTCACACTCAAAGATCTGTGATCAATAGCTTCATGTCCAGGTGGATACCAGTGACAAGTGGAGGTCCTCAGGGATCTGTTCTGGGTCCAGTGCGGTTCAACATCTTTGTCAGCAACATGGGCAATGACATCGAGTGCACCCTCAGCAAGTTTGCCAATGACACCAAGTTGTGTGGTGTGATGGATTCACTTGAGGGAAGGGATGCCATCCAGAGGGATCTTGGCAGGCTTGAGAAATGGGCCAGTGCAAACTGCATGAGCTTCAGCAAGTCAAAGTGCAAGGCCCTGCATCTGAGCTGGGCCAGTCCCAGGCACAATTACAGACTGGGTAAGGAGAGGGTTGAGAGTAGCCCTGAAGAGAAGGACTTGGGGGTGTTGATTGATGAGAAGCTCAACATGAGTCAGCAGTGCGCTCATGAGGCTCAGAAGGCCAACCGTATCCTAGGATGCATTAAGATGAATGTGGCCAGCAGATCAAGAGAGGTGATTCTCCCCCTTTACTCTGCTCTTGTGAGACCCCCCACATCGAATACTGCATCCAGTTCTGGTGTCTCCACCATAAGAGGGACATAGATCTCTTGGAATGAGTCCAGAGGAGGGCCACAAAGATGATCCAGGGGCTGGAGCACCTCTGCTATGAGGATAGGCTGAGGGA
>WTSP01008353.1:0-10109 GCA_025331215.1 Actenoides lindsayi
CCCGTGGGCTGGCTGTGCCGTACCGTGCCGTGCCGTACCGTGCCGCTCCGCCGCCCGGCCCGGTCCGTGCCGGCCCGCCCGGCGAAGCCCCGCTCGCCCCCGGCCCCGCGCAGCCGTCCGCCGCGATAGGCTGAGGCGGCGGTGTTTACTCCCCGGCGAGGAGCGGGGGCCGGGCCTGGCACCGCGTAACCCTTTCGGGGCCGTGGCGGTCCGCTCGCCGCGAGACGGCCCTGAGCGCGTACAGCCGGCGGCGGGGAGCTGCGGGGAAAGGCGGAAGGATCCTTTCCGCTGCGGGGGAAGAGCGCGGAGCTGCCGCCGCCACCACCGCCGCCGCCACGGCCGCGAAGTCGGGTCGGGGACGGCGCGTTGTGCGGTACAGACAGGCGCGGGATTTATCACGGAGCAGCGATTTGCCGTGACACAAAAGCAACTTTTACCTGCAGCGCTCCTTCCCGCGCACATCACCGAAGTCTACAAGGCATTTAGGGCCCCGGGATGAAGTCGGTATTGACAGAAGGGGGGGGGTTCTCACAGCCTCCTTTCTGTCACTGAGCACCCAGAGTGGCGATTCCCCCGCGGGCTGAGGAGATGCTCTCTCTTGAAAGCTGGGCCTGGGCTGGGGCACAGCTGTGAGCTCGCAGATGTAGGAACCGGCCCGCTCATCGTCCCGCAGCACCTGTGCTTCACTTGAAACAGAAACACCGCCCCCTCCACTTACCACCTTAGGAGAGAGATTTAGATCAGTTTTGCTTCACATCTATATGCGGGCGTGAGTATCATAAAACTCGCCTTACTTCAAAATGCTCGACAATTTCTAATCAAGGCTGCACTTTATGAAGCCCTTTGGAGTTGGAGCCTTGATCTGACTGGACACAGGATCAGGTGCATTGAGTTATGCATCACACCTGTCCCGTAAAGCAATCAAATGAGAGATACAAAGCACAGCATTTGCATTCCTCACCATTAACACCAGAAATACTGGAGAGGGGCAACAACTAGATGCCTACGAAATGTGCAGAGACAAATATTCAAAAGAGAAAATGCTATTTGCAGATGGTAATCAAACTTAAGTAAGTGCCTCTATCTTTAGTAGAAGAAAAAATAAATAAAATTGGGGGTGTTTGTTTGTTTTTAATTAACTCCTTGCGAAACATGGAGCTTTTAAAGGTTTCGGGGCACGATGGTTCCAACTTTGGTCTTACCATCGCTACACAACACACCTTCTGAGCTGGCTTAAAAAGTACAGTGATACGTAGCAACTCCTACAAAACTTCTCATATCATGCTTTTTTTCACCTTAGACCTTTGCTGATACTGACTAGCCTTAACTCTCCTCGCTCTATTACAAGACATCATGAAGAACGGGTCAAGTTACCACAGCAGCAGCTACCCCGAAGCCACATTGTTCCAAAAGTCAGATTAAGATACTGTTAATGACTACACAAGATCTTCCAGGGAAGATAATACCATTCCGGAATATGTTTCAACACTGTTATGTAGAAGGCTGCAATAAAAGCTCATGGTTTAGATGTATTATTCATAAGAAATGTAACAACATTCAAAAAGATCACACAATTAGTGTTCATTTGCAGCTTCCTAGCGAAACAAAGACTATGCAGACTGAAATGGTAAAATTCTCTGAAATGGGGGAGAATAACGAGCTAAGTAAGCAGGTCCTGATGAGGGCAGTCTTGGCTGGTAATAGGGAAAAATACTGAAAAAAAATCCCCAAGTAATAGCGCTAATACTACATCTTGAACCGAAGCTCTTCGAGTTAGATATGCAACAGACTACGTGTGCTTTGAATGAGCAAGAAGGAAAAACTGTAATCCAGTCACCATTGAATTAGACTTTGCTCAGGCTTCAGGGTTGGGGGGGCAAGATGTGGATGGCTGCTGAAGATTGGAAGCTTTTTGAAGTTCAAATTCTGGACAGACTCACATCTGCAATAGCTGCAAGACCAGCCAAGAAGAGAAGTATGAGAAGGAATCATGAACTAACATAGTCAGTTAAGGAAGCAAGTCTCTAGCAATTCCACAGCAATGCTCATATATTCTGTGTCTCTTCCTAGAGATCTAGTTGCAATAAATGGGGTATTAGATCATGCAAATAGTATTTTCCAAACTGCCTGAATGGAGTACCTATGGATACGCACCTTCTGCCCTTGAAAAATCTACTAATTAGGTAGATCTGCTTACAGATCTTGAAAGAAAGAGAAATGGGAACTCTCTTTTGAGAATTACTGCCCTCAGAGGGTACTTGTAACTGCAACCCCTCTACAGAATACTGCCATGGACTTGTGCAGGAAGCAGGATATTGGGTCCTCCAAGAACCAGATGCTATGGAAGGCAAGAGAGAGTTAGACAATCCCTCTTCCCAAAAGAAAGCTACCTTGTTACTACCCATCTGTATGTTCTGTACTATTTTTCTACAAATACGTGCCGCTGTATATTCACTATGTGAAGACTGTAGCCTATTAAAAAAGTAAGATTCTGCCACCATTAATTACACCATTGCTGACCTTCCTTTACCTGGGTCTCCCCGATATCTCGATCCGGGAACAGACTTGCCTGTCACTGCAGTGGATCCTTTTCTCTCCATTTTCAGTCAGCTGCAATGGAATTTTCCTTTGCTTTGATGTCCCCTGTGCCGTGATTCCACTGTCCCATTAATGCCAGCACAAATAATTTATGAAATCTATTAGGTGCCACACTAAAGACACCTGAAACACAGATGTTTGCTTATAAAAATATTTATATAGAGTAGACAAATGAGGGTGAAGCAAACTCCAGCACAGATACTACACTTTATGCCAACATTGCTCATGCCCAAACAGTAGAAAGATCAAACAAAACCTTGGATGGAGGTGGGGGGAAGAATACCATATATGTTCCATTCATAGGAAAAGAGAAAAGCACTTCAAAAAAAAATTATTTGGTCAGAAGGATTATTACAGTAAATCATGCAGAGCATTAACCATTTAATTTGAACCCATTTTTAGTCTTTCTTTATTAAGAACTCATTATAGTCCTTTTCCTTAATGCAGAATAAATTAGAGATGTGTTAATCCATGCAGCTATCTGCAGGTACATTTATCACTATGGTAGCCACTTTTACTCTCCCTACTGGAGGCTGCATTTCATTGGCAACAGAGACTCATCCCCTGCTGAACTCAAGTCGCAGTGGCCTTTTCAGGTCACTGTTAGGGTCACCTGAAAACTTACCTTTCTTTTAAAGGACTGAAAGGTACTATACAGCTGGCCTTAACATATGTGAAAGAATTTCTCCCTCCCACTCTCTCTGTCACATTGCCACAATTTAGATCAGTGAAAACAACTGAGCTGGGGCCTTACTGGTATGAAAGGGTGAGGAACTGCTAACAGGATGTTCTTTGTGGGAACTCAAAGCTTTTGGAACTGATTCCTCTTCCCTGATCCAGAAGAGCTCAAATTTTATGGCTTTCAGAACATGTTGCATAGTTCATATTTTTCCAGAGCGTATGAAAACAGGGGAGAATTATGAATGTGGTTAGTTTCTGGAGGCAGGGCTTTGTTTCAGCTTTCAAACTGGCTGGTTTGTATTTGGATGAGGAGGGAGGGCCATTGCAGCTTAGTCATGATGATTAATTTTTATATTTGCACTTTGTGTCAGGTTTTCAGAAATTTAAAGGTAGTAACAAACAGCCAAACTCATTCTCTGTTAAAAATTAAGTATTATCACAGAGAATCATCATGTTGGTAATTCCATCACTTGAAGTTGACACTTGGAAAGAGTTTACACTGGAGGTGACTCTGGGTAGTCATTAGATTGGAATGTCTAAGTAGTTGTGCTCCTTGCAGCACATAATGATTCAGTCCTTAGTATCTGCTCTGAGCACCATCATGCCAAAGTAGAAAACTTTATTATGCCCATTTTTAAAATGGCAAGAAGAGACACAAAGCAGACTTGTTAATACCACAAATGTAGTACCACGAGAATGGGAAAACATGACACCTTGGATAGTCTTCTGATGCCTATTTTAATTGTTGAACCTTTCTTCTTCTCATCATCGAGGTAATAATTTCAGCTATTTATCAAAATTAATGATGACCAGCAGCTTTTATTAAAAGGAAACAAATATCTTTTTAGCCAAATACTAATTCACCTATTTGAATAGTAGTAGCCTAAGTGCCCTGTTAAGACATCCTATCATAAATGGTTAACTAGTGTTGCAGCTGCTTGTATTGAAATGCTACATGCATTTTAAAGAAATACTGTTGTTTGCATGTGCATTGCAAACAGCCACAAATGGAGTATCTACCTAGAAGCTGAAACTGCACAGCATCAGTACATTACTTTGGAACCTTTTTTTTTATTATGACCCTACAAAAAAACAGAGTATTCAGCTATGAAATTTAAACACTGCCTACGAAAATATTTTTGTCAGATAAGGTATAATATATAACAGCAACATACATTCTCATGACTGTTTTACAAACCAGATTTAATGAAGTAAAATATTTATAATTTAGCTTTCCAGTTTCTGCTGGAAGTGTATTAAAACCAGGCAAATTCTTCTCCAGAAATAAAAGTCTTCTAAGAATACTGATATCAACAAGATTAGTAGCATAATGTGTTCCTATGAGAAAGCACATGTGCCCAAACATATTTACATGTAGAACATCTTGTAGTTCTTAAGTATTTAAATAGTGCACTACATTGACTATTTTTTTCTCACAAGTAAAGATTAAAATGAGCCATTTCTCATGCAGTAATGATGCTGGTTTAAATGAGAACAGACTAAGACCATGATGAGCTCACAGTGTTCAAATCTGAAAACAATAAACTTTTTTTTCATTTTCATTCACATAGATAAAGCCTAAGTCTATTTTTCACAACACCTTCCAAGAATGTATTAAGAATTTTGTGATTTCAGATCAGCATTTCACTAGAAATACAAGCAGAAATTGCAAGGAAGCAGACAAAACTGGGCTAGGGCAAAAGTTATAGCAAAAATACAGTTCTCTCAAAAAAAAGATTGAATTCTAACGCTTCCCTTGAATGTAAGTGGTAGTAGTAATGTAAGTAAGTAGTAGGCTGCTTGCTTTTTTTTTTAAGAAGCAACATGAACCCACCCAGTGTATGTTTATCTGTGATTTTTGAGTCTTGTAGATTCATATATTGGCCTAAGTAACATTCCTCTGCTCATTGAGAAATTTCCCAGTGAGCTCAACGCAGCATCATGCAAAGCATCTTTATGTAAAATATTTTTGTGTAACAGTACCTAGGATTTTACTGTTTGGCAGTACAATGCCCTGCTTAGAATCATCCCACTCTACACTAATTTCTGTCATAAACAGAAGTATGGCAAAATACGAATTTACAGTTATTATATAAATTGAGTATCTTGATCTCCAAAATCTGAATTATTGAAGACACAAATATTGATCATGATGTTTTTCATAGTACTCACATAGTTTTAGTTACTTTTTCACTAATACATTCCTGTGTTCAAATACAGACAGTACCAGTCAGCCAGCAGAGAAAAGGGGCACATATGCTTTGAATGATTAACACAGCTCTCGGAAACACAAAGCATACACGCTTTCCTTATCTTATAGTAGAGCTAAGTGATGAGGAGGAAGACATTTTCATGAAAGTTCTGGGGGATTAGATGAAATATCAATGAGCCCTTTGAAAGAAATACCGTCCCCCACCTCTGGGGGGAAAAAAAACCAACCAGTTAATCCTATTTGTTTCAGAAGAATTGCTATATGAGTAACGCCAGTGAGATGAAACAATAAAAAATAATGCTTTGGTGCTTTCAGGTCATTTTACCTAATGCTAGAGAGGAAAAGGCACTAATATTTTAGGAAGAAGTTTAAACCCCTCACTGAAGAAGGAAAAATATGACTATAATCTGAGCTTTATATTTGTCTTTAAACTTAACTCACCATGAATTTGAATCCTGTTTCTATCTTGTGAGACTCACTTCACTGCATCATTAAACCTTAGGACCCTGAAGAGAAAACTATTAAAGATCCTGAAACACGCACGGTTGTGGCATCTTCCACCCTTAATTTTTCATATTGCTTTCCCATTTTTTCAGCAACCTCTATCAGCAGCTGCTACTCACTGGCTTTCATCTGGAAAAGAAGGCAAAGAAACAGTTGCTTGCACAGCTAATGTTCCATACAGGAGACCGAGTGTCTTAATCTTCATAATAAGCAGCTTCCAACTAAGTTTTGATTTACATTTAAGACTTGGGTCCACAGCTCTAAATCCTGATGGATTACTGGATTTATTTTTTTTTTAATTAAAAATTTAATGTTAGAATGAAAAAAGAGGAAGATGCTTACTGCAAATGAAAGTGGCATTAAAAAGTAACTAGAAAAAGAGGTCAATTTGGTACGTAAACTCAGAAGATACAGGACATCTCATAAAAAACAAGGTATCTGTAGGCTGTTTGAAACAATCTATTTAGAGTAAAACAGTTTTGTATAGAGGTCTGGCAAAGAGAATTCGCTTTCATGAAAAAAACCAGCCTATTGTGAATCTCTTAGAATTGGTAAAGACCACCAACAGAGCAATCCTATCAGTATGAGATTGTTCTCATGCTCTAGGAAAAAACACTCTATTCTTAATGATGAAGCTGAAATCTTATATCTGTAGAAAAGTTTAACTTGTATTATGATCAACTTAAACAAACAAAAGTTCAAGATACTTGTCCAAAATGTCAGTTTTAAAAAGATATTTTTAAAATCAGAAGTGTACACACAAAAAATCAATATTCGTGTGATTCTTACAAAAAGTATTTCACGTATTTCTTGGAATAAGCATCATAGTGCTTGTGACATGACAGAAACTATGTGTCCGGGACTGTGGGTTCAGCTGCTGCTGTCCTTCATTTTCTGTTTTGTCTTTTTATTGTAGGGTAGATGACTGAAAATGTGCTCTATCCTTTTGGTTAGAAATTTATTTCTTTTCTGTGTAGAAAGAAACCATTTCTTTTCTCCTAATTATAGCTTCTCCTCCTTTCCTTTACATCGTAACTCCTTGGGGAAAAAAAAACAACCACAAGAGCAAATTTTCTTTTTACGTAGTTGCTGCTTTGGCAGGATCAGAAAAAAGTGTCATCCTTTGTGTAAGTCTGTCAAACAGATTTCTAACATACAGTTTGAGAATGTTCATCTAAAAGTACTATATCTGCACTTGTGTATGCTTATATGACATTTATTGCCTTGGAAAGGTGGCATAAAAATTATTTCACACTACTCTGACACCTGGTGTGAGCCATATCCCTGAAAGTGGTCTACATACAAAATGGTATATAAAAAAAATACATTTAAAATAAAATAAATGCTTTCCAAAATATTAACTTGGGTTTATATAAAAAACCCCATGCATTGCAGGCTACTGTAAGTAGACGCCTTATCATCTTCTCCAGGAAAAAAAGAAACAAAAAAGAAGATGTATTCTTAAACCATAAGAACAGGGTTTATTTTTGTGTACACTCAGAACTGTCTATATGAACAAACCTTCCCATGGTACATGTTCAGGCAGGCGAAAGCCTGGTGATAGGTTTTCTCTGGTGATGCTTTGTGTTAGGCACAAGACTAAGTGCTGTAGTGCAATTAGAATTGCATTTAAGGCACACCTTGAAGTGATTTGTTGGATACTAATTCTCCTAGAGAGCAGGTGATCATTTTTCACATTCAACCCAACACACAGGATTTGCCAACACGCCAAGCTGATAGTGAAATAATTTTACTCGACACCAGCATACGTGGCTTATTCAGGGCATAGACACTATCAAGAAGTTAAAGTTACCATTTACTTAGGAGGGGGGGGAAGGAGAAAAAAAAATTTCTTCCTTGATTTTGTCCATAATTCACATTTTTTGATGTGCTCATTACATTTTAGCGACCCTATTCACCTTGTGCTCTCACACAGCACCATCAGTCTGTACTGCAGGTCCTACAACCACCACTGGGGCTCAATTTCAAGCAAGGCTAACCACGGCACAAGTTTCCAAAACACAGTATATTATACATAAGTTACCACGTGTAATAGCCCCTAATGTCTTTCTTCCCACTACCACCTCCCCATGCTCCATTTAAACGCTCGGCATGCCACCACAGAGATGTCAGACTGCCGTGGATCCACGCGTGTTGAACAGCTTCAGAAATCACCAAGTTCAGCTCTGATATTCAGTTGCTATTTTCTCAGCAGCCAGCTTTATCACTATTATTTCCTAATTCTACGATCTAAATTATTTCACTAACAATGCATTTCACTAAAGGCCTTCCCACACGCACTGCCAGATTTGCAAGCTTTGGTGTTATTTGCCAAGAGAAGGAACTCAAAGGCAAGCTGAATTCACTCGAACAAGAGCCCTTAAAATATGAGGAAGTGGAAGAATATTTGGCATAAAAGGTATTTCTCAAGGAAAATAAAGAAGCTAAATAGAGTGTGTAACTAGGGCACACAAAAGCCAATGGTATGACGCATGATTTTTTAGACTGCTGACGCATCGGTGCAAGTCACAGGAAAGGGTTCCCCCCCTACTTCTTCCCACTCACCATGTGCTTACACTTTAAGAGCAAAGAATGCAAAGTGAAAGCCTAAATGAAAAACCTACATGGATGAGTGGAGCCACATTTAGAATTGAAAATGCCAGTGTGACTGAGGCCAAAAATCTGAGATGGTCAGAGCTGAGCCTGCTGGAGAAGGATGCAAAGATAAGAAAAGCATTCAGTAAAAAGGCAGCTTTTACTGCAAATGTCCTGCGGATAATCAAATTTATAGAAGCTGTCTTTAATATTGGTAAAAAGGCAGACACAACATTACCAGTGTTTCAAAGTTCACTCTGCTTTCTACAGCAGTGTTTCCTGAAGTATTTCCCCACACGCACGCAACTTGCCTTAACTTCCCTCTGCTATCTACTATACTGCAAGAAGCATTATCAACTCTTTCTCAAGAATCTGGAAGTTCCCATACTTTGGGATTACTTGTCCCTCTTTCCCATTTGCTGGGGATGCTTGTGCTTTATTAGAGTTTAAATACTCATCTCACTGCATTTGATCAGTACCTGGCTGAAGTGGGGTCAAAATAGTCGAGAAGTATGGAAAACAACTTGTTCTTAAAATTGCATGGAAAACGTATGCAAAAAAATAATTTTATTACAAGAAAGATATCTATTCCACATTTAATATCTCAATCCACTTTTGGTAAACATCTCTAAGTCCACCATCCAGAGACACATACACTTTTTTCTACAATGAGGCTGATGTATGTACACACAATTCAGTCATCTCTCTAGGCAAAGACACTGACTGTTGAAAGATGAACTTCAGGAATTGCTGCTTACACCTCCTCTTTCCCCTCCTACCTTGAATTGTCCTTTATCATCTTATCCACTTGCCTTTCTGATAACTTTGCAGGGGGGGGGGGGGGAGATAGAAAGTCTCCAGTTGAGTTCTGTCATGAAGAGCAGAGCGCTGATCCTGGCATTCATTTTGAGACAAGCCCTCAAATGTGGTATACCAGAATCCTAGATTATAGGTGTCCGAAATCTTTTTTTTCTACTCATGTGGCCTCCCATAAGTTCTGAAGTTTCGCAGGAGCCAGTGCTTCCTGCAGCTGGATCACAGACACCGAGATAAATACTCCAAGGGCTATGCAAGGACACAGTGTCTCCTCTGTGATTGCAGGGTACACACTGCAGTGGACTTACTCCACGGAGATTTCAACTGGTTGTGGGTCTCAGTTCTCTATATAAAGGAAAAGGATCTGTCACTATCCACCTCACACAGGAGCTTAGATAAATGGAGAGTGCTTAGGCATGTAACGACATGATTTCAATACCTCATCTAAAACTATTATACTCTAAAGCCTGGCACAAGAATTTATCAGCTGAAGTCCACCAGTATTCTTTGCCTTTTTGAAAACGCTCATGCTAACATCCAGCACAAGGGTCACATTGCTGTTTAAAACTCTCCTACACCAAAGTAAACAAACCAGACACTGATAGATTTCCTGAACTACCCTCAGGCATAAGCAGTTTCACAGATTGGGGGGGGGGGGGGGGGGGGGGGGGGGGGAAAAAAAAAAAAAAAAAAAAAGAAACAA
>WTSP01008353.1:14319-36631 GCA_025331215.1 Actenoides lindsayi
CCACACCCAAATATACAAAAAATAAATAAAAAAAAAAAAAAAAAAAACCCACCACACAAAAAAAAAAAAAAAAAAAAAAAAAAAAAAAAAAAAAAAAAAAAAGACTTCAGTCATATTGCTATGAAAAGTCTTTGTTTACCTATTACCTACACACTTTGTTTTACACACGTTCTTGTGGTGCTCAAGTGATCCTAGAAATGAAAACTGATTTGAAAGTTCTGGTTGTTTAAAAAAAATGGTGCATTAACAATCCTACTGTATTTGTGCCTGGAGCTGCAAAATAAATCTAGTTGAGAACCAGTAGCCTGTATGCAAATAAACTTACAGAACATCCTAGATTCGCCTATACATCTCTGCTGTGCTTTGCTAAGTTGCCAGTGAAAAGTGTTAATTTCAACGAAGCATAGCGAGTGACTTCAATAACTGAGCGCTTATTTATATATATATAATTATGTACATATAGAGAAATAAGAGTAACAGTGGACTTCTTGAGGGGCAAACCTACATTTCCTGCCAATTATATGGGAAGCAGGGGGAGAAGAGAGCATATACAATGACATACATAGAGACCTAATGACAAAGTATGATTAACTGATACGAACAGCTAAGTGAAATGCAGCATAAATTAACTCCACTCTACTGGTTTACAAGCACATACAGGTGCACAGCATTTCAGAAGAATTCTTACCTCAGGGCACTGAGAAAGCTCATAGCCAAATGTGTATAACTGGAAACACTACTACTATCATTAAATCCCATTTAGCTACAAATAGGCACATAAATATATACATAGAAATAGATATATTTATTTCCAGAGCCCAGAAGTACTCATACATAAGCAAGCATAAAGGGAACTCTTCTTGCTTCAAGAGACTACTGCAATTCCTTTCCTCACTGAATTACATCATCTTTTTTTCTTTTCTCTTCTGCTAAGGGAAATCTACTTGAAGCAATTTAGTACTAGGACAAAAGTCCTCCCACATGAAAAGATGTGCATGATAGGGCTGTATAACTTCTCAACAAGGGCAGAACCACTTCTGGAGGTATAGTGGCTCAGGCCTCAGGTAGGTGAATACAAGATCCAGAGAAAATAGCAAGACAACACAGTTATGTTGGACATGCTAAAAGGACTGGCTGCTGAGATCAGAGGGTGAGCTTGGCTTTCTCTATTCCCTCCTAAATGCTCCGTGACCAAGTAAGGAGGACCCAAGCCTTCCTAAGGTGCCTGGACCAACTGGCAGGGTCTTACCAGTGTGAAGTCCTTACACCAATGACATTAACAGTTGTATGAGTAATGACTATACATCACTTTAACACTTCTGCAGAAAATGAAACGTATAAAGCAATAATATTTGATTTTGAAATATTCAGAGGAAAGGTTATATTTGTAGCAGTGTCTTTATTCATGGATTAGTTACTTATTGTAGACTGGAGACAAAAATTTGTCACTAGCTGAATCATATTTTATATTACTAATTCTGAAGTTACCGATTTTGTATTTATCAATTTTGAATTTCAGGCTTAAGATAAATGGAAGCATTTCATTCTCAAGAACACAGAACTTGAACATAGAGTTTTCCAACTACAAAACCTGTCACGGTGTCAAAACTTGGGTAAAAGGCAAGGAAAGATGTAGGTAATAATTGTGGCTTGATAAAACTAGCAGAGAATAAATAATTTTTAGCATTATTTCTTTAGTAGGACTCTGGACACTAAGTGGCTATTATCTTTTTAAGTACAGGACTTGGTGCACATCCCAGCAAATTCCACAAGCCCACCAGTAAAATTGTTTGAACCGAGCTTATAGAAGGACAAGGTTATTTTTAATTTGATACAGTATTTGTTCTCAGCTACAAAGATTCCATTTTAACATAATATTGATCATTATTTTCTAAACCTGGGCCTGCAATGCCAGGTACTTGAAAGTATAATTACCAACACATACTCCCTCCTGGCTCCAACTTGTGATGAACAGTGAAGGAAAGAAAGCAACTTTCATCAATTTCACAAATGCCATGCCTGCTTTCAGATGATGTAGCACTGGCTCATAATTCATCAGTGTATACGGGATCACTAACCTCTAAAATGGGTGTTCCAGTATCTGCCTAAACACAAGACGATGGTAATGTAGAAAGCCACAAACTTAAGTACTTGAAACAAAGTATTATGTTTCCATAATAGGATAGTTCTCAACAAGTCTGTGTTCTTAACCCTCCATAATAAAAGAATCTTTTCTGGGTAACCTGTTCAGAAAGCTACGTTACACCAGAGGAGGTTAATGAGCTAGACTAGGCTGAAGTGAATCACACTTTCTATGGCTTGAAAATGATACCTGCACCCAGAATGAACAACCTAACAGATTTAGCTGCTTTTCCTTGGACCTGTCCTGCCACATTCAGATTTACCTGAAGTAAATCAACTCCTGTGCATTTCAGTGGACAAAACTTGTGAAGTCCCATGCATTGCTGACACACATAAGGATGCTTGGATAGTTTGGCAGCAAGCCCACTCAGCTGGGAGCCTATGTGGACATCAGCAATGCTAAGAAATGGAAACAAAGGTGGTGTTCTGAACTATCTGAATGATGATCAAACAGACACAAAAGAGGCCCAGGGAAGGAAAGAGATGAGTAATATTATGGAGCAGGAATAACTTATGTCAGACATAACTGCTATGCTTCCTCTGGTTTAATGCCTCTTACCTGCCTGATCCAAGCATCAGATCAAAATAGTAAGATCTCTCTCTTTAACATGAGACCCAGTTTCTGAAGCCTGGGAAAATACAGGTGGAACAAATAAGTGACCAGACAGGGAATTCCTGTTATGCCTTTTGTCTTCTTAGGAGAGGGAGGTCAAATAAGAAGGTACAATAGCACAACGAGCCATGCATACTAAAAGAGGGAGTGCAAAGGTCTAGGGGACGCTGTCAGGATCTGAAATAAATGTACGTTTAGTTTTGAAGTAGATACCTTGACAGATTAATTATTTACGGAAAGTCCTATTTTCACTTTTAAATTTTGGTTTTGAAGGAATTTCTTTCTTTCTCTGCCTCACAAATAATTTTATAACGGAAATGAGAATTGCAATGAGTGATAAGAAAGTATACACAACCACAAATTGTGTGATATAAAATTGAATCAGACACTTCCGGATTCTTCAGTAAACGTGAAGCAGTTTCCTATTACAGCTATGCCAGTCTAAGGCTGCCAAAAGGGGAGGTCCCACTTCCCACCCTTGAAGCCATGGATTCCTTCCTGCCTGCCTCCCTCCTCCTCCTTTTGTTAGATCAGTCTGTGCAGCTGCAGGGTGAGATGGTTCAGCTGGCTGGTGATGTAAGATCATTTTTTTTTTTTTTCAGGGTTAGGATACAGTTCCATTAAAGTTGACATTAAAATATTTAGTGGTGCTGCAGTTATGCTGTGTTGTGTCAACTGCGCCGTTTGTCTGACTCTGCAGGGAACAAGTTCAAGCTACTAAATCTTGAGGAAATTATCCAAAAAACCTGGGGATAGAGGGGGTGGGGAGAGGACCAGGGAATAATACTCTGCTGGATCAATGACCTCAACTAGATCATTAAGAAATTGGATGAAAGCCTGCCTCAATACAAAGAAGTAACAGCCAGTTCATAGCAAGACTCAGGATCAAAGCAGTAGCAGCACAGTGTACACTAGCATCAACCATCACCCTTGGATCATCCAGTGAACTGACATGCTCTGTGTTTGTGTAATTAAGGGCTAAGTCTGCAGAAGAAATGGCCACAGCATCTGGCTGGAGTCAGATGGGATGGGATGATCCCCTTCTGATGCATACAGTTATTGGATAGGCTTACCAATTGTATGAAATCTCATCCTTAAAAATAAACTATATTTTCCACTATAACAATGTAGGGAGAAAACTATTACATCAATAGATCAAGAAAACATCAGTATGCTTCAATTAAGCTTTTCTTTTTTTTTTTTTTTTTTAACAGTAAATAGTCTTTTGAAGCAGAGATTTGGTATATTTATATTTTACTGGGTAAAGGCGTATGAAAAAGTAACATCAAACAGAAAAAAAAAACCACTGGCCTTAAGAGTTTTCTAATGAGGTCATAATAATTTATTCAACTTGAATCATATTATAATTATTCAAATCATGATTTATTAACCCCTGTCTGGCACAGGAGTTAAATCCCATAAATAGCTCAAAAAAAGAACACCCAACAGTGAATCAAAAGAAATATTAAACTGAACTAAAACAATCCCGAGACAGCTGGATCATGAAAAATTGTTCAACTCAGAGAACATTTAAAGGTTAGAGCTCTATTACAGGTAAAAGAAAAAAGATCATAGACAGAGAAAAAAAAAGATTAATATAGTGAGTCCTTCTTTTATTCATTTCTCTTTTACTGTAAGGCTACCATTTTGCAGATGGTCTGAAGTATCACATTCCTTATCTCAAAAGGCTTTATATCAATTATTCTAACTATGCCTCTAAAAGAATAGTCTACAGACAGCTGCTGGAAATATAACAGACATTACAGAAGAAGTTTCCTAATATCTTCATTCATGAAGAGTTTTAAATAAAGAATACAAGTGAAACATGGCGTAAACCTGCCAGGGTTTATGGTCTTGAGTATCTTGCATGCTACAAACGGAAGTCATACTCAAAGTATCACTGCAAGCCTGCAGAGAATACTGGCCACAGAATTGCCACTAGTTACATTTCTGATTTAACTTGATTTTTGGAGAAAAGATCATGATTAAAACTTCTGGCAACTGAAAATCTTCCACAGAACCAGAGAGGTGGTCTCAATGGTTAATTGGTCCCAATGCTAAGATGTCACTGAATAACACTAAAATACATGTGAATGATTCCTGCATCATCCAGTCAATTATTTTACCAGAAAAACAGTAAGCCTTGTAAAATTATATATGGTCATTGTTCATAAAGCATAGGGAACAATACTGTCTTTCTTTCTTTTCTTTAAAAGTTTTCCAGTGTTAGACAACTACTGGCCATGGATCTCTCCCAGATTTGTCCTCTTTCCCCTTCAGTCTTCTGAATTGCTTAGCTGATATATAAATCATTATCTTAAAATTATACTTTCTTCCAGTTGTTTTTCAATATGCATCCTCTCAAACCGATTTATTTATCAGGGCTTTTTGTTTCCTATTTAAAGCAGTTTTCAGCAGAAACTTGAAAGAATCCCTTTAGGTTTTGGACTTGAGTACTTTTTTTTAGTGTGTAAAATGTTTTCTTAATTTACTGAGAGAGATTTTACATTACTGATTTTCACATAAAGTATATTTCCTGGCTTTCATTTTTCTCTATTTAACAAAGTCATAAATTCATCTGTTCGCTCACCTAAGCCAACATTAACTATGATTCTTTTTCATCTTTTTTAGCCAACAATATGATGTTTAATAAAGAAATTATTGTACCAATATTTTATTTATCTATGATTTTCTAAATGTCAGTCAGTTTGGTACTAAGAGCATAAGACAGAGAACAATCTCTCCATTGAAGATCCTGTGATAACACCACTTTTTTCCACTTAGATATTATAGGTAGGTTCTTAATGAGTCTTGTGATTTTATGTCATACAAGCTCGATCAAGTTCAATACTGAACAGATTTTCAGAACCAAGCCCCCAAATACTTTAATTAATGCTAACACATTCATTAGGCAGTGACAAAAGGGAGGGGAACACACCCTGACCATACAATGCACTCCTTCAATGGAAGCATATTATTTGTTATTTAAATTGTACAAACCAAAATAAAAATGATAATAAAAAAATTGAATCTGGTTCAGTGTAGCAGCAATTTTAACCAACGTAATAAATAAATGGTCTTGCACCTTGACGCAAATATTTGCACTCTGCACTGTCCGTTACTTGACATATTTTATAATTAGATTTCAGTTCTCTGTAAGACACGCTCAAAAGTATACATGTTGCTGTGAATGGAGAGATGAGCACTTCTCCCATATTATTAGAAAAACTCATTTTGCATACATAATTTATTACTGTTGGGGAAAAAAAAAAAGGTAGACATTTTCTTTTCCACTTCTCACTTCCTGCTTTAAAAAAAAAAAAAAGAATAAAAAAAAAAATCTACATGTTAACACATTTCAGATAGTTAGAGTCTTAGCATTCCTCGCTAGCATCAAACAGATCACTACCAAAATGATAAGACAACCGTGTAGTCAAATGTGCCATCAGGCTTGAAAAATCTCTGCGGTCAGCAAACTTTGTTGCACAAAAAAGGCTGACCTTTACTATCTTACTTTGTTTTATTTTTCAAGAAAGGTTAATTTGGAGATCTGTTAACTCACACAAAAATAGATTTAATGAGGTCTCCCATGGTTGTGGATGAGATGCTGATTTATGGGTTGCCACCAGTAGGTGCTGAACAGGAGAGAGTAACTTGTTAACTTGGACACTGTCAAACAGGTTTAAATTGAATGAAATAATAGGAAAGAAAGGAGTTGAAAGGCCACAGATTGTTTTGCAATGCTTTTTCACAACACATTATTCACTAGTAATAACTTTAATGACTGGAAAAATACTAGCTACATGTGTGCTAATATCAAAATGTTATATCACTTGATAAAAAGGTTAAGGGTGTTTTGCATTCTATCTTAGTGGTTATATGCTGCTTTTATTAAATTTCGGTATGGAAAACAAATCTTATTTCTCAGTAAAATCAGTGGGATGTCAACAATAATTATGATATAACCAACACGCAAGTAACTATGGTAATGAAAAGATAATAAGAATCTCCAACTTGCATCTTGATTCTTGAATCTCTCGATTACTCTTTGTTTTCAGAAACCAGAGCAGGTTTAAAAACAAACGTGCTTAACAAAAAACCCCAACCCTTACTTTCAAGCATTTGCTACAGATTCTGTAAAATAGAGACATGCCTTCCTTCCATTTATTAGAAAAACATTTTTCAAATTACACATCTATGGCCGGACGTACGTCTACATACTGATGCTAAAACACCTGACCTGGCAAGTAGGCAAGTACCTCTGAGCTGCAGAACATCAAAGCGTGTTAGCACTTTGCCATACCTCTTGACAAGGTCTGTTAGCCTGGGTGAAGCTCCTGGCTAATGCAGACAGACTTTGGCACCGTAAGTCGCAAGACTGCAGAGTGCTACTTTTTAACACGCCCATCTATCAGCCGGGGTCACTACAAACAGGGATGTTTCTGTTCTTCCTTGCTCAGTGTAAATAAGCCCCCATCTTTTCACTGCCTTCTCTGAAAGACTGCTACCTTTATTTTATTTACCTATTACTAATAGTGTAGTGACGAAGACACAAATCCCACTTCAGGAAATGTTTGATCTTAGACAAACACTTAACAAAATAAGTCATTCTAGAATAGGTAGGTTTGAGATATACTGAAATAGGGCAAACTGGACCAAAATAAGCTGGGAACATGCAGGCTAAGCTCACCCTCACTGCACAGATGGTAGAAAAACCTGTTGCTCTTCTCTCTTCTTTGTCTCTTTCCTGCTTTTCTTTGTCTTTTCACATTAAGTCTGGCTTTTGTAGTTCCATTTCAGCAAGTCACCTTTAACCTTCCGATTAGTTACCTGCTCTGCCTATGACTCATTAACAGAGCAAAACTGTGCCCAAAGACAGATACAATGGGCTTCTTGGGCAGAAAGTTGCATAAATGCTTCCATATTGACTTACTGCCTGAAAAATATGATAAGATCTTGTAAAGTAAAATGGGGTTTGCAGTTAAACTCAGGTTTTCTGCAGTTTGCTAAGTGTATGCCTGGAATTAACAGCCTGATAATACTGGGAAAGGAATAATGTTTCTAACTTCTTAAATAGCAATCCCTCCCACTTCCAAAAGTAAGTCTGGCTGATTAAATCACTAAATTAATTTGAAAACAAAATATTAAAATACATTTTTCCTGACTTCTTGCGCACATCCTCCAAAACCACAAACAAAATAAAACAAACAACACACTAAAGATTTTTTTTCTGCTGTTCCTGGGGGTCAGAAAGTTGCATTAGAAAAAGAAAAAGAAATACCATGTTGGCTCAAGTCTAATGTACCCTCATTTAAAAAAAAACACACATAAGATCTTAAGGGAAAACAACCCACTTTTATCATTCCACTGTACAAAAAAAGTGTTCCTGCTCCATGGATGTCCTTCCCCCATACCGCAGTAGCCTGACGTCTTGCTTCTGAAGCCCATGACACCCTCCAAGCTTCTCTTCAAGTCCCTGCACTTCCATCCACCCACATCCAAACACACTGCAGCCATGCTGCAACATGTCCCCTGTGCTGACACAACGCGCCCTTCAAGCCCACAACTTCCCTTAGAGCATCACAGAAAACCATTCCACTCCAAACATCATTTCATGGCCCATCCCCATATACATCCCCACTCCCTCTTTGAATCAGGACCTCAGTATTGCCCATAGGGGAAAGCTTCTCTGAGCAAGGACCAGCAGGTATCACAGTGCTTACATCCATTTAAAACAACCTTTGGTGTCCCAGTGCTAATGAGGGAGGTGCACCACCTTAATACCTGATGATGCTCAGACTTGTACCCACCTTGGATTCATAACTTTTCTGGCAGACCAGGTTTACTGGGGAGTAGATGACACAGGGTTTCTTGCCCAGGAGTGTCCAAGTCTCCTGAGGCTTGTTAAGGGGTAACTTAGAAAATCAGCAGCTATATCTCAGTTGACAAATACACAAAAACTGGATTTTGGAGACCTTAATTTCTGGAAGACCACCACCACCAACAACAAAATCTTTACTTTATGTCCTATTTCAACCATCTTCAGCCCTGATGGACTACTGTACTACACCGTATCAAAAAAAAAAATTGCCAGAAACATCAATGATGAGAATATAGAACTCCAGTGGAAATCTGTGCCTTTAAGGAACTGTAAGTACTTCAGATATAGGCAATTTGACTGGGTTCACGAGGGAAAAAGATTAACTAGGTGCAGATAGGTCTATAAAATTATATGATAAAAAAGTGTAGCAGGGTCTGGCCCTCTATTAATTGATGATCATATTAAGCAGTTGAAATATTGTATTTCAAGCACAATAAACTGAATGTATAAAAATCCAATTAGTTAGAAAAAAATAGCTGAAAACTAACTGGGGGGGGGAATAAAGATACTATTTTACATAATGTATAAGCATTCTTAACAGCGAACAGAAGATGTGAAAAGGTTCTTTTGCATCAAATCAGAATTCACTTAAAGATTTTGTTCACAAAGCTTGGGGAAAATATTTTTAATGTGATTTTAGACTACATTTAAACTCCTGTGAAAGCGACTGGTGTTTGGATCATGCTTCAGAACTCCTCAGATGTCTCTCTTGGTGCTTTACATAGTCCTACAATGACCATTTCTGTTCAGATATTTCAGGAGTTCTCAGCAGGTGTGTCTGAGGCTATCCAAGTTCAATTTATAATTCCCTCAGCCATAAATATAAGTGTCGGCAGCGGGACCACAGTGAGCCAGACTCTTTGGTGGCTAATACTTGTGGGACCCAGAGAAACAAAGAATAAGTAAGTACAAGCACCAGCTGTTACCAAGTGAGGAAGCTTTCCAAGCCAGGCAGATCAGGCACCAGCGGACGAGGCTTTAACAATTCAGGCTCAGAGGCTTCCAGCTCTTGAGAAAAACAACTGCAGAGGTTTCTATAGATGGGAGAATTGCATTCTGGATATGCTTGCTTATTTATGGGAGAATATTCTAATATTCTAGACTGTTAGGGCAAAATACTACAACTTTGTCTGCTCTAAGATGCAAGCTGCACTTCCTGTTGCCTTGGTGTCAAAAATATACACTTGCATTTTGTAAGAATAACTCACAGGAGGAATGGCTGCAAGAGGCAAACTGCAGAAACAACTAATGGAAGTTAATTCCAAGCAACCCCTCTCCTGATACAGATCAGTACCATCTTAGCAGATGGGGCACATATTTCCATTGCCATCCAGAGCTGACCCTTAGCTGCAGCCAGCGAACTACACAAATGTTAATTTAATGCAAACTGTATGCCACTACTAGTATTTTGCTCAGTTGATAACTGAAGTGCTCTCTGCCTCATGCTAAAAAGGAAAGCAACAGTCCCTTATGGCACAAATCTTGATTCCTGGCCCTTCGCTGTATGGTAAATGCAGATCAGCAAATATATACATATATATAAAACATTACATAATATTACTGCAGTAAGGACTGTGTTTTAATATGCTTACAAATATGAGTAACTCTGCTGGTGTAAGTGTATATATGGCCCCTTACCGAGGTAAGAAATCCACTCTGATTAATACCACTATATAAAGACCTTTGCATTGTGTCTTCCCCGGTGGGTGTGAGAAACACTTCCAGTACCTAAATGTCACTACCTTCACTTTTAGTTTTCTGTATCTGTAAAATCTGTTCATGCCACTAGTTTAGAAGCACCAAAGAATATACTCCATAAACATGATAACTGCATACACAATAGCTGTACAAATGCATTGAGATAAACCAGCAGTTCTTACCTGCATCATTTTAAGACTGAGAAACCCATAACTGGGAAAAGGCAAGGGAGGCAATGAGTGTTTTAGACACACAATGTCTCTTCTTAAGCCATCAGAGGCACACACACGTGCGACTCATTTTAGAACAAACTAATGTCTAATGAATATCAACACAGCCTGACAAAAATTCGTACAGGATGAAGACACCTATAAACTATGCAGCTATACAATAAATATAACTCCAATAATCCACCAAAAATTCTTTTCTTCCACCTGCCAAAGGTTAGTGTATTCTGGTGGCTAGAGGCCAGATGATTTTTCTGAACTACCATGATATAAATGTGTAGTTTTCAGACTTTATTTATTTTTTTTCTTCACAAAGCCTTAAGAATTTTCCTGTGAGGATGAGTATCCCTATATAGCAAATTTAATCTTGTCAAGCTCAATTTTCTTGGTTACGTTTGCCAGGTCCCTTTAAAGTCATCTGTGGCACGTAATTGAAAACCATGGACTGTCGAGTGGACTCAGCAGTCCTGAGGGGTACATTGTAGGAACAGATGAACTAGAGGAGAAAGCCTCGGCTGGTTTTATTATAACTTGACTTTCAGAAAAGAGAATTTCAAAGACGGAGCTAAACCAGACCTTACCTAGCACAAAGGATCGTTAAAAAGGAACCGTGCCTGACACTGTAGTATCATAGCACACCAATGAACACAAAAAAAGGTGGTAAACCAGCATTGGACCAAGCTTGCCTGGTTGCTACATGCCTGAAGCTTCATTAACATCCAGTCATATGGTTCATTTGTAAAGTTACACCATGGAAGACTTCACCTCCCTAGCAAAACCCCCAGACAACGGATTTAAATTTCACTAGTATGAAAGAAGAAGAGAGAAGAGAGAAAGGGTTCTCAGAGTAACTAATGTGCAAACTAAGCTATGACATGCAATGTCCTTTCCCATTTGTTCCCATATTCAGCTCTATGTACCACACACGAACAAATACTATAGAGAGCAACAAATCCGTGCTCTGTATAGCTTTGTGCTATAATAACCCACTGTATACTTGTACATATTGGCAACTGAGGGTTTTAACAAGAGAGCAGATAGCAACTACAAGCTAGAGCAATCAGAGATATCTTAAAATAGACACCCAATGCATATATGTGTTTTATTATTTTATTGTGTCTGACTGAGCTGGAGTTAATTTTCTCCATAGCTGCGCTCCCAGTGCTGTGCTTTGCATTGAGAGCTGGAAAGGTGCTGAGAACACCCCCGTGTTGTGGCTGCTGCTGGGCAGGGCTCACACAGCACCAAGGCTGTTTCTCCAACATTCCCCCTGCAGTGGGATGGGGTGGACAAGATTTTGGGAGGGGACATGACTGGGACAGCTGATTCCAAATGACCAAAGGGGTATTCCATACCCTATGACATCAGCTCAACAATAAAAGCTAAGAAAAGGAGGAGATGGGGGGGCATCCTCTTCTCCTCTGGAGCAACCACTGTGCATTGGAGCCCTGCTTTCTGGAAAAGCGGATAGACATTGCCTGCTGATGGGAAGCAGAGAACAAATCTTGTTTTCTTTTGCTTCCATGTGTGCAGCCTTGCTTTGCTTTTCATTAAGCTGCCTTTGTCTTAAGCCCCGAGTTTCATCATATTTTCTTCCCCCTGGTCCAGCTAAAAGGAGGAGAGGAGATGTGTGTGATAGAGTGGCTTGATGGACACATAGCATCCAGTGAATATCAAACCACCACAACTATGCACCTACTTGTGAAGGCCAGCTGTCCTTATTTACGAGGCACATCATGTTAGTTTTGGGGGAATACTGAGTTATTCTCTGGACTCTGCAAAAAGGCTGTGTTATATCCTGTCTACCCAAGATACCTCCTAGGAAAAACAGTATGAGCATGTGTCTGTATGTGCAAGATGGAGTTCAGGCACTTGAAGGGTAACGTGAACTGTTTCTAGCCTATTGCTAGATGGCAACATATCAAGGAAAATGCACAGGAAGGAAAACCAGTTAGTTTTGTCCCTATCAAATACTGTCACTTTTGACACTTTCTTGAATAAGACTACTTTCTCTGCCAGCTGACAGTTGCCTCTTGATCTCATTGTATTCTCATTGCCAATACTCCCCACAAGCAATGCCTCAAAATCACTTAGCTTCAGAATGTCTTATCAAAACAATGAATGTTTCACAAGTGCTTGCAAGAACCTGGTGTGTTTACAGAACTTCAACACAAAAGTTTGAGATGCCTCTCAGAGAAAAGAGCTGCTAGATTTCACACAAAAAAAGCTGATGTTTCTGAAGCTATTTAATATACTATGGGCCCATAATCCTCTCCCTTCGAGGCAATAAATCAACTTGTCTTAGAACACTAACAAACGAACAAGGAACCACTGTACTACCCTGTGAAATAACAGATCCCGCTGTGAAACAGCAGACTCACTTTTCTTTGGCCAATAGATTTTGTTAAATAGCATGTGAAAATATGGTATTGTGCAGGCTAAAACCACCAGTATGGTACAATTTATAAGCAGGATGGTGCAATTTATAAATAGGCAAAACACCAATTAGATGCTTCTGGTAAATTACAGTGCTACCTATGCACCACTTAAATACAAATACAGTGGAGCTATCCAACATCTGTGTCTGGCACTACACACTGAGCTGAATCTACAAATCAAAAACCTCATGGGTCACTGAGTAGTTTACAGCGATGTTGGTACTTAACACAGCTGTGCCCCACTGACAAACTCAACTTTTAGTCTTAGTTTAAGAGAAACCATCTTCCCTAAATCTCTGAAGAGGAAATCTTGTGAGTTTGAACTGCCAAGTATCCCCCCATTGAAGTGTGAGTAAGACACCTCACATTCTACTTCCTACTCTGTGTTTAATATTGCTTTGAGGTGGGAGCACAGTCTTGCACCTTGGCCTTCATAAGCCAGCTAGCCATTCTCTTTTATGTAAGACATTTAAAACACGGCAGTAGTCATGGATACATTTGCACGCTGGAGAACATGTTCTACAAAAACCTCAGCTCTCTCAGGTACAGTTGGGAGTTTGCATTGATATAAAATCTTTGTAATATGGAAAGACTATTTCCCCTCTCATATGCAATATACTCCATGATGAGGAACCCTTCTTAACCCCACGCTTGTCCCAAGATCTTGGGAAACTGCTTCTAAACTTCAGTGATACTCCTTTAAATGCTGATAGACATCTTTGCAGTTGGTGATGGTGTCTCTTCTCTTGGTGCGTGACTGAGCATGGACGTATCACTGGATGTAGTGATAATGCAAACACAGGGCAGTATTTTGCTACCAAGCCATACTAATAAAATCCAAGTTGCCTTTAGAACTTTAAGCCAGCGAAGAAATACTCAAAAAATTTCCATGCCTGATGCTGCATCTCTCTTTGAGATCACAGAGTTGGTCTTCTTCCTTTAACTTTCAAATTTACTAATTGACATTTTATGTTGCAATAATGAATACAACTTATGGCTGCACATGTTCAAGTTCTGGACTTGCCCTGGGTAAAGATTTTTCTAGTTAATATGAATGCTTTTAAAATAATTATAACAAACTAGATAGTATAGTGACCAAATGATGTGCTACACACAAAGGAATAAGCTTCAGCAACTAAGACCAGCAAATACAAACATGATTCATCAAAACAAGCATCAGTTTGACCTCATGGTTCAAACAGAGCTCCACAAATAGTGGACTGCAAAGCCACTCCAACAAAGAAGTGTCAGTTGTGTCAGAGAAAACTGTCTGGAAGTTTTTAGGATTATAGAAAACCAAGTGCTAGGGAACGATTGGCCCTGCATCAATAACTCAGAATTGAAGACTTCTGGCCTTGGTAAAATCTGTGTTCTGGTTTGAAGATTGTAACATAAGAATAAAGACATTGCCATGCCTGAAATCAAACCTATTTTTCACTACCAAGTCTTCACTTAGCTAAACCCAAATAATATATACAACATTAAATCTGTGTGGTTGTAAAATCTGATTGCAGTCTCTCACAGAAAACACAGCAATCTTGACCTATGGGAAACATAATAAAATACAATGATGTTGAACATTTACAAATGACCTTTCCATTCATAAAAAGCTAGGGGTCTCAGAGGAATCGTGCAATAAACTTGCATATGAGTGCATCTATAATCCATCATGGGGAAAAACCCAAGAAACTAAAACCCTTTGAGCTGGGAGAGTACTTTACTAATCTAGTCCAAGACCAGTGGAGCAGAAGTCTGCATGCTCTAGCTGTAATATTTCGCTCCACCAGAACAGCAAGTTGCCCGTCATGGGTCACATACACCGCTTATCAACAGAGCAGCATTGGCTCACATTTTCATATATCTATATATATATGTGTGTGTGTGTGTATATATCAGAAGTCAAATCCCCAGGCCAGCCATGCTTTTCACTTCCAAAGCTTGACTTGATTTTTTTTGCAAATCTAACAGACAAAAATAAAACTATGAAAATGAAGGCTAGTAAGTATGTAATAATGGGGTTATTAATTCTGAAGTGCTAAAAAACAGTAACAGTAACAAAACCAAACAAACCCCCCAAAACAACAAAAAACCAATCTAGACAAAGGAAATGAGCAGATTAAGTTGCTTAGTAGACACAAAAATCAACACGTAAATGCAAGCAGTTTTTTTAAAAATAAGGAAAATTATTCTAGCCAACTTATCATGTAACTGGTGATTAGAACACCCTATAGATTTAAGAACATTACGTGCTATTTTTCTTATTGGTGCTATTTCATCTTCAAGCGCAGGATAAACGTTTTAAAAAAAAAAAGAAAAAAGAAAAGAAAAAAAAGAGCATTTCATGATAATTTGGTGTCTACACCATGATACCTAGGCATCAATTTCTCTTCAATGTATGTTAGAGGGAGGTATGTAATCATAAAGGATCTTACTGTATAAGAAAAATATTTTTAAAAAATAATGTAAAACACCAAGGAAAATCTTCTTTTGAATCTGAATCATTACATATTCTGCAGTTGATTCTTATGTGTAATTCTCTATGAGATCAAAAGGAATCTTGCATGATAATAGGTGGGTAGTATAAAAAATTTAATTTACAGCACAAGTACTGGAACAAACTCTTGATCCCCAAAAAAGATCTTTTGTTTCTATTTCATGTTGACTTCATGATGTCAATGACAGCCAAATGAATTAAAATATTCCTTTGGTACAAGCAAGGATTTTGGCAGAAGAAATAATAAAGAAGTCCTAATAATATATATATACACACACATATATATTTCAATTCTATGCTCAAGACTATTTGGGACTCGAGTAACAAATCTTTGACTATAATCAATTCACTTGCCATCAAATTCAGAGGAAACAGGATGCCAGTTTTTCATAACTAAGGCAATTATCACATCCACATAAAAGTTCCTTTTTCAAACACACATATGACCAGCCACAGAACATTTCATACATGCTATTTTTCCAGTAAAAACCATTGCCAAGTAAGCTTTCATTATACTGGCACTAAAAACAAACGAACACATTACCAGTTTAAAGCAAACTGTAAAAGGCGTTGTACACAAGAGAAATGTTTTACTGATATTAGGAAAAAATGTTGAATGTCAATAAGCTTCAACTCCAAATTCAACTCATTCAATTCAATGAAGATTTATAATTCAAGTGTATTAAGATGGTCAGTTTAAAGAATCACTTACATGAAGAAACTGCAAATGGTTCTCTTAACTAGCCTGAATATTTACAGCCATTCACACAGGAACAGTAGCTGTATTTACATAGCAACCATAACCAGATGAGATTTTGGCAGGCGATAAGAATTCCCGCGTCTCAATATTTATATAATGCAATACGGTAAAAAAGACTAATTTAAAGAAGGCAGCCTAGCACATATTTTTCATACTTAAGGTAATAAGACAAAATATTTCAATTAATAAATATTCTTATTAAATATTATTAATAAATATCTCAAATGATCGAGATTAAACTTTAGAAAGAATTTTGTCCTCATATCCCTAGTCACTTAGTTTCTCTACACTCACCTCCTTAACAATTCAGTAACTTGTTTTGAAAAATGCACTGGGGGGTATCCTTCACTTAGGGACACGCACAGACTGAAGCACGAATACATTAATGAGAGGATCCTTCTTATACCTTTTTATTTGGCACAAGAGTAATTCAGAATCATATCCTCACAAAGAAAGCGCTTGAAAACAGATCACTGACTTTCAAGAAAAGTGCTGTGACAGACTACCGCACCAAACGTCTTCAGGCAGGTCTCTGTTGGCCTTTGCTATTAAAAATGTTCTCCCTTGCATAAGCAAATTTTTATTCAGATGTGGGATTTGTACCAGACTCCTCCATATCCTGGATGACTGCCAGAACTACTGAGACTCCAGCAGTCTCAAATGTTCCACGTGAGAGGAGATATCTGGGTTCAAATCAATTTGGAAAGAGAGGGGTTAGATATTAGATATATATATGGATGTATAAGTAACCTGATCGTCCGTAGTCAGTTCTGGGGGATGCCAGAAGATCGCATCTGGCAAGAGAACATTTCCTTCCAATTTTGCAAGAAAGTGCAGATGTGCTTGGAGCACTCAAAGCCAAAGCAGAAATTCCTTTATTATGAATTTGAATGTTCAGGTGTCACCTTACAGCCCAGGGCACAAGTTCCTTCCTGGGTATTAGTTCTACAACACCTTCTTCTTTGGCACATGCTTGGCCACATGAGTGACACCACAGAATTGCTCAGCCTTTTGTGAGTATCAGTGTAAGACATCTGCACAGGCAGTGTAATTAATACACCTTTAGGAAGTGCAGGCACCTAACTCGAGGCTTTTAATTCCACTCAATGACAGAATATCCACAAGTCAGATGCACGACTGAGACCGGATCTTACTTTTTTCCAACTCACATATAACGTATATTTCATCGTTAAATACAATTTAAAAAAAAAACAAAACTCCATTTTCAGCTCTGGAGCTACTTCTCACCTGCTGAAGTTAATCAAGTGCTTTTGAAACCCAGAGGCTCTCTCTTTACCCGCGGAGAGATTTAACAAAAACCTCCATAACACACAAAATACAATGGCGATTTAGGAACGTTACATGAAACGGCACTAAAGCTAAGAATCAATAGCAGCTCCCTTCCTTGAGCTGCTTTGCACTACAACCATAATACCAGTTGCAAAACCTGCGAATGCACCTACCTACTGCAACAGCTGTGCTGCTTTTCACATTCTATATATAACAACTCTTTGAACAAACACAGAAGGTGTTGTCGCCGTTTGTACAGGTGACAACCATTAGGAGGCAAAAATGCTCTTGCTCCTTTCAGCAGTGCAGAAAACCAAGAGCTTTGCAAAGCCCAGGCTTGCTCGTTGCCTGTAAGAGGAAGAGAGGCAAGGTAAAGGTCTGCGAGGGATCTCGCACCTTCCTGGGGGCACTGGAGCAGAGCCCTGCACGCTGCAGAGAAGCCTTTCTGGAGGAAGCCAGAGGCACTGAAACACGAAGCATCTCTCCGGCTGAAAAGTGTAACGGCACAACCGTCACTGTAAACAAAGTATGGAGCGAATCCGCAGACTATGATCTGCTCTCTGGGGAACAATCTTCTCTCTTAGCCTATTCTTTTTTTCTTACAGACCAGCTTTACATGAGGGGCCATGAATTTCAGTCTAAAATTTTTAAATTTCCCTCGCTGAGCTTTTAATGGGTTAATTTTAAGTATGGATCTTTTCCGTAGAGGGTTCAATTCCACTTTCTCCCTCCTAGGATGCTGAGTATATGCCAAGCATTTATCCATTTGTTTCAGAAGTGTCATATCAGGAATGAATCGATATGTTAAGAATTGCCTGATAATGTTGTTGTGGGATTAATCTTACAGAATAGATCGTCAGCACGACTACCTTTGGCATTCTGTGTGCGCATCGTTCCATTTTAAGCATGAAAAGCCTCCTAATGCCAAAGTAGAAGAGCCATATATTGAATGATCTGCCACCATTCAATATTTAATCCTGCAATTGAAGCCACTAAAGGGATACAGCAAAGTAACAAGATGAATGAATTGTGACCTTAAACTTGCAAAAAGACAACCCAAACAATTTATCTTTCTGGCCTGTAGTGCATGCTGTAGCCAATACTGCTATCACTTCTCCACAGTTTGGGATCTCCAGATTGATCAATGCCACATTAGCAAAGTACCTGAGAAGACAGCTTAGGCATTCAGACAATCCAGTGCATATGCTTGAAGAATATTCTGTATCAATTTGCCTTATCTGTAGCTGAAAATAAAGGCGCCTTAATGAAAAATCAATTCCATTTTCACAAATGGAACAACAACAAAAGTGGCAAGGTGACTAGAAATAAAGCTTTTACTAATCAACAAAACACAAATAAAATACTCTGAAAATCAGATCAGCCCAAATAAACTACCAAATTGATGCAATTTTAAGATTTGCTAAGAGATTCTTTTGCAATTTAATTTTCAAAATAAACATATTGCTGCTTCCTTGAAAGTGAAAACAATATCAATATAATAAGCTTATAGTGATAGCAAGACTGATGGGACTGAAGGGCATTAAGACCTCGGAGGCCACCAACTAAGCAGACCTAAGTCTTTTTGCTCATGCCCTGCATCACAACCAAAAAAATTTTTAAGTTACGTGTTAGAGTTGACATTGTAGTCCTAGCTAAATTCATATATTCCATGAAGCACTGTGGTGGGAGACACACAGAAAATAATCAACAATGAATATCACCTATTTGCCATCTGAGGGTCAATCTCCCAAATCAGAGAAAATGTTTTCCATACAGCCATGCTTGACTTCAAGTACCACTTTTTTATCCATTTATTTCATGGTGCCTAATTGTGCTTTGGAAACTAGCATCCCTGCTTAGGAACAATACTTTTCTTGACCGAGACTACTGCTATTTATTAATAAAAGTTGTCAGTAGTATTTATTAGCCAGTATAAGACCAGTTCCAACCACACTCATGAAGGAAACTTTCCGAGGTCTCTTAACATAAAAACTGGTCACAAAAGGCCTGGTATTTGGATGTTACCGCAGGTAGTCCATCCATCCTGTCTCAGTAGAGTACCTGAAATAATTACTCAGCAAACAGATCTTAAACAGGGCTTCTAAATTTGTTAATGTACAGCTGTATTTTTCCTCTCATAATGATTCTTGTGCATCGAACTAATTAAATGTTTTATCTGAAGCTGATGGGGTAGTAGAATAGGTAAGCCGAGCAGCTCAGAGATGGCTGCACTTGACTGATGAAGATGAAAATTTTATTTCTTTTTCATGAATGAATTTCATTTCTGCCTGGTTACACATCAGAAATGAATGGAGTTAAGCATGCCTACCTCAAAACAGAATGTTATTAAAAATGACAAAACAAGAACAACTTCTTTGGTTTATAGCATTTCAATGCTGCTACATAAATAAGAAGGGACCGAATGATGTTTTTCGGCACATATCGATCACTCCCACAAGACATAGTAACAATAGTATATGTAGACATATCCAAACATAACATATAGCTTAATGCATACAGTAGTGAATTATTTTTTTCAAATGAATGCAGATGTGCTTCATTATTGATGCTAATTGTCTGTAGGTAATCTAATAAACTGGGGAAAAATCAGTTTCTTAAGGAAATGTATCATCACCTACTTCTATACAATCTTCACCACAATATCACATCTCTAAGGAGTTCAGCTAAGCAACATCAAGGTAGGAACATGGTTTAAAGTTTACTAAATTGGTAAAAGTCTTCTACTGACTAAAGTGACATTGATTTACAACCCTTACAAAGCCAAGTGAGGTAGTCAGTTCTTGTGGCTAAGATTTTGGGCTTTTCTAAGCTAATCTTTTTGTGCATAGGTAAATATATATTGAATACACTCCTTGGTTAATTAGACAATACTGTTCAAGTCACAAAGCTACTGAAACAAACAGTAACTTCAAGAAAAAAAAAATTACTTCCCACTTTTTTATAACACATCTACATCTGAGAGTAGTCATTCATTATTTTCACCCTTTTTCAGCTATCTAATAGCTACCCTAGGAAGATAATCCCTGATCAGCCAGAAGTACCTATTACACTTCAGTCTCTATTGTACCTCCACAGTTTTTCATTTTAACATGGCCCATTCAAATAAGAGAAAATGAGTAAATGTTGCTTTCTTTATAAGGCTCAGAAGAAAAACTTACCTTAAGTTAAAAATTACTTCAGGTTCACAAAGGAACAATCTCTTCAACTGTATTACTAAGTTTATATTTGGCTTTGTGGATGTGTAGTTGTGAGATACATGTTTGTAGTTGGAGTCTCACCTGAAGTAATTTTACTCTGACAGTTAATTAAAAAAAATGCTGGCTTGTAAACTTCATTCACAAAGAAAACAGGAGGTTGTTACATTTTGAACACAAAGAACAAATACATTAATAAGTCATGATCTCTTTTACAGTTTTGTATTTTCATTTGGGTGTCTGTAAAGCCAATCATAACTTTGGAAGCTGGGAACCCTCAGAGATACAATCTGAGTTAAGAAAAAAAAGACAAAATTATTTCATTTTGAAGATGCATTGCAAAACTCCTTAATAATTGTTCTTCAATAATATCTATGCTGGATTTGTTACTTTTACAAAGAACAAAAGTCTTTTCATAGCTGCCAATGCCATAAGCTCCTCATGGATCTAAACCAGATCTGTTCTCTCTGGTGAATTCCAGCTCAAGTTGCACCAGTGAAACACCATTGTGAACATCTTTGGGAAAGCAATGAAGGATGGAGATTGAAGATGTACTTAACGATAACTAATTTTGTTAGTTTACAAGTGAGACCAGGACACAATACACTAATCCAAAGCTATGCTAACCTTGCAAGACCAAAGGATGTATAAATCAGCATTTTCATTACTACACAGAACTGTTAAGTACATACAAGGCTCCCAGTAGTTGAGTCAGAAATGGTCACTTCCATAGAGCCTCTTTTCATATCACAGGTACACTTCAAACCTCCACTGCCAAACCTAAGCCTATTCAGGAGAATCTTAAGCGCCTCTCAACTGCAAGATTTGTTTGCTTGCTTTATCTAAAGAAAATAAGGTATCATTCTTTACATTAGGAACCAGTTTTATTAGATGTTGATACCTATCAGGTTTGGTCTACTCTTTCTGATATGAAAAGCTTTCATAATGCTCTCAGCCTTCATGGAGACTAAATGCTGCTGAACAGATGAAAAATAATTCACGTTATCATATCCTGAAGCTAAAACCAGCATAAAGTCTGCAAGAGCCATATAATCATTATCTCAGCTTTTTAGTAATGAAGCATTGGTAATTTCACAGAAATAGGAGCAGTAACATAACACAGCATGCGGAAATCTGCACAGCATCATCCTCAAATCTATGGGATGCAGAGAGAGAGTATGAATGCCCTTGCTGAAGATGGAAAACTCAGTCATATCAGGATTAAATTCTATCAGTTTATTTTACCACACTAGTTACCACATATTTACAGGTATTCAGATATTCTTTGACTGATTTGCACAAACCTAAAAGCCCACTTCTTTTATTACTTTTGCAAGAGAATTGTCCCCTTGCTTGCCAGTACCTATGAGTCCCTCCATGGACTTTGATTGGAGTCCCGACAGAAAGAAAAAGGGAGGAAGCCCCAAACGTTATGCAAGTCTCTTCTCTAGCTGGCAATCTTTTTTTTTTTCTCTCTTTTTTTTTTTTTTTTTTTATCCCTTACGTTCACAATATAAATTTAGGGAAGAAGGCGGACAAGGGACGTTCAGAGGC
>WTSP01008354.1:17455-33827 GCA_025331215.1 Actenoides lindsayi
TGGGTTTGGAATGTCTCCAGAGAAGGAGACTCCACAACCTCCCTGGGCAGCCTGTTCCAGGCTCTGTCACCCTCACCCTGAAAAAGTTTTTCCTGAAAAAGTTCCTCCCTTTTGTGTGTCTCAGATGTGTATTTAAAGCTGCTGATTCTTCCTCAGTATGAAAGCCATTGATTTGGAGATAGATGGGGAGCTGGGTCCCAGCAGTTCCCTTGACCAGGAAAGGAGTGTTCAGCTGTTTTCTTTCTAATCTGGCTTGGAGACATCAGTGAGGTCTGAGCTTGGTTGCTGGGTTAGTGGTTAGGCTCGATGATGGTAAAGGTCTTTTCCAACCAAAGTGATGCTAAAGTTCTGTGATTCTGTATAATACGTCTCCTCACCACTTCACCCAGCGTGCTGGGACCAGTGGTCTGGAGCACCCAGTTCATCTCATTCTTTTGCTTTCTGCTGCTCATTACAAGGCAGAATTAAACTCTCAGTGGTGTGAGATGTTCGAGCTGTCTGAAATGGTTCTCATTCCGTGGCTTCGCTTTGTTGAGGCAAAAGGAGCAGACATTTTCCCAAGGCCACATTTTTCAGTGAGAACACTGAACTTGAGTCACCTTGAACTGCCTTTATTCAGTCCTTCCTTTGCTATCTGCAACGTGGGGATTACAAGTGCACCTTATAGGATTGTTCTGAAAACTCTGGTAGTTTCTTAGCATTTCTACAACCTTATCAAAATGTACATTCAATATAAGTATTCCCAAACCTGTCCAGGGTTGAGTTTGGTATCTTCTTCTGCTTTGTTGGGTTTGTATTTATTTATTTTCCTTCTATTTTTAAAACTGTGGGACTGTTCTTATCTTTACTACTCATGTTCTCCAAGTGTGAGCGACCGTACAAGATCCTTTGCATGCTGGAGGTGAACACAAAAAGGTGGTTGTAGGATACAAGTTCAGAAATTCAGCAGTGGTGGGTACCGTGTCGAGTAGGTTGGTACATCTGCATCAGCACCAGGCACAAGCTGTTTCACCCTGAACAGAAACAGAGGAGACGACCGAGTCTCGTCTCTACTTCTCACAAACTACTGTAGAGAATTGTGGCCTTTCAAAATACTCCTTGAACTCCTCAGGGCTACGTGGTGTTTAATTCAGCTCCCAGACTGGGGCTGAACGTCCCATTTCCCTACGGACGACCATTTTTTCCAGTGTAGGAGGAGCAGTGAGCGTGGTGGCCGTGCCATGGGAGAGAAGGCTTGGCTCTTGTCTTCCTCATCTTGGCGGCTTCCCGCACTGCACCACCCTCCATCTCGGCCGTGGGCACGGAGAGCGTTTGGCACGGAGACCAGAGAGGTGCCAAGGGCTGCCAGGCAGCAGCAAACACAGCACGGCTCCTTCGCTCCTGCCAGACAAGCTTTTTGGTGGTGGATTCATAGAATGGTAGGGGTTGGAAGGGACCTCTAGAGATCGAGTCCAACCCCCCCTGCCAAAGCAGGATCACCCAGGGCATGTGGCACAGGGACGCATCTGGATGGGTTTGGAAAGTCTCCAGAGAAGGAGACTCCACAACCTCTCTGGGCAGCCTGGGCCAGGCTCTGTCACCCTCACAGTGAAGAAGTTTCTCCTCGTGTCAAGGTGGAACCTCCTGTGCTCAAGTTTATACCCATTGTTCCTTGCCCTGTTGCCGGGCACTACAGAAAAGAGATTGGCCCCTTCCATTGGACACCCACCCTTCAGATATTTATAGATATTAGTAAGGTCCCCTCTCAGTCCTCTCAAGATTAAACAGCTCCAGTTCCCTCAGTCTTTCTTCACAGGGGAGATGCCCAAGTCCCCGATTTCGGGGGCCACACGTTTCTTGTGGGCACAGCTAGCTCACCATATGAAAAGAAATAAATCAATCCATCAACTTGAACCTACCCTGGGGCAGAAATAAATGACTGCAAGAATACCAGAGGATTGAGCAACAGGCAAAGGACATGTTGTTTCCTTTAAGGATTCTGACTATAAATGACGTCACTTAGATAGTTGGGATGTTTGTGAGCACTACAGGGCTTGGAAAGGGAAAGCAAATCGGAAAAACACTGGGAAGCTGAACAATTTGTTTTGTTTTATGACTCCCTGGTAGTTTAATGAGGGAGCTATTACTCATGCACTGTCACTGCACATCTAGAAAATTCCTCTGGGTTTAAAAACTGGCAGGGAAAAGTAGTTTCCTAAAAAACAGTGAATTAATGAGATAAAGCCCATTGCTGAGGAGTCCTTAACAGGAAGGGTCAGAGGCGGAGTCGTGCAGGACTCAGAGTGAGTTGGAAAACTTCTCTTGCAGGGTGTTTCGGAGAGCAGATAGCGCTGGCGGGGCTTCAGAGGAGGGCTGCAGCAGACGTGCTCAGCATCTCTCTGTAGGATGCAGCACTGGGAGTCTGGGGAGAAAAAAAAACCCAGAAAAAAAGATTGGTTTGGTTGGGGGACTGCAGCTTGATCCTTCCCCTCCATTCCCTTGCGTCTGAAAAGAGCTGGGACTGGGCTGCTGGACCCCTCCTAAAGAGATGAGGTTGGAAGAAAGAGTCTCCTACTCCTGGGCGGTGCTACAAGGAGATTTACTGGTGATACTGGCATGGAAAGTGAGGGAGATGCACTTAAAGGAGAAGAAAAATAAGTGTTTGTTGTGTGGGTTTAATTCTGCAGCTTGAAAGGAATTTTTTTGCAGTTTCACAATCCGTATTCCCATGTCTGTCAGGCTTCTGGTGTCCTGCTTCGTGTCTGCGTTGTTTTACAGGTCTGTACAGTGCAGTTTGCAGAGTTGCTTCAGTTACTGTAGCTGGTTTATCCTTGTCTTGTCACATCCGCGCAGGATACGCGGTGTTCTCATCTCAACTGGAGAACTCATGTAACTTTTGCAGCCCTCCAAAGCAGGGTGAGTGCTTTTTTGGTGTTTGGGAGAGCACGGTGCACAAGAGGACTGGCTCTGGTCTGGAAATACAAGTGACTCCAGCAACCCCCCGACACAATTATTTCCTCATAGCATAAGTTACTGTGAGTTCTCTTGCAAAAAAAAATGCAGATGAAGCGAGGGCTGTTAGGAGAGAGATCCGTGAGGAGTCTGTGAAGTGGGGTGTAGTGATGAGGAAGAGAATTAACAAGCCTCTGCAACAGTTCTGCCCCAGTTTTACCTTAAATTACGATACCTGAAACATCACCATAGTCATTCCTTGTCTTATTTCTCTGCTGTACTGGAGTCTGAATCAATTTTGCCTTCTCTCTCTGTTGCTATCCTTGTAAGCACTTCCAAAAATCTTTTAATTATTTGGTGTTCCCCCCCCCCCTAAACTTTAATCCATAATATTACCAATTACAAAGGAGCGTGGGAAGGTTGTATATTACAAGCTTCAGATCAGAGAGGTCCTTAACGGTGTCCCTTGCACGTGAGCTTGCTTTTGAAATACCCAGTACTGAGCTGGTTTTGAATGGTGTTGGTTTTTAAAGCATGTAGATGCCCAGTTTATGTCTTCATGCTGGATTTTTGTCCTTCGGTGTGGAACTTGCCACCTGGGCCAGAATTAGGAAATGCTTCTTACATCTGGGTCACGGAGTAGAGCTCGATTTTCAGCAAGATGGGAACGGGACAGGATGAAACTGGAAAGGCTTCTGGTATCAGGAAGGTGGCAGAGGTGTGGATGGGATGTAATTCTTAACTGCTTTTGAATCAAAATGACCAGCATAGAGGGAGACACTTCAGAGGGACCTTGTTTGTGGTGCATTAAACCAGGATTTGGGCATCAGTCATTCTTGGGGATCTGTGTACCTGGCAGCTAGCTCAGGTTAGCTCTGAAAAAGCCTGTTTGGGTACCATGAGCAGCACAGCTCTTGCAGAGAGGTGTTGGATCTGTGCTGCTTCAGTTTTCCTGGGACATGTGTAGCTGAAGGCTAAGAAGACCAGGAAATTACTTCCTGGGTGGGTGCTTTGGTGTTCAGACTTCAGTGAAGGTAGTGAGGTACTTGTTCTGGAAAGAGCTCTGGTGTCAACTCGGATTTTCATGGTTTTGGGGCTCTTTCAGGGGACTTACGTGGTGTTTAGGCTGCTTTTTGCTTCAGTGGATTGCAGCAGAGTCTAACAAGGAAGCAGATTCCCTCACTCCAAGCAGGAGTTCTTAGATTGTGAAGAGCAGGTAACATCAGGAGGCTCTAATACGGCTCGTGCCCACACCCAGACAGCTGCTGAGTGGAGTTCTGTCACTCGGGGCACCTAAACTCTGCCAAAATTTAGACAGAGCAAAGACAGGCCATGTGGCTGACACCTGCAGCCTCCCAGTCTCATGACCAAGGGGCACTTGTTGGGCAGCCAGCTACAGAGACAGCAGTGTCCTGCTGCTCAGGGACACGTCGCCCCTTGAGTAAAGACTGGGCTCCCCAAGTCTCCAGTCGTGTGTGTTTAGTGCCAGTGCAAGAAAAAAAAATTTTGGCTTGTTATTGATAGAAACCTAACTTAATTTTCCTGTTAATAAAGGCTTAATGGTAGCTTATTAATGTTGCCGTGGTTCAGTTGATTTCTCATCATAGGATTATAGAATTGTTTTGGTTGGAAGAGACCTTTAAGACCATCGAGTCCCAACTGTTAACCCAGCACTTCCAGGTCACCACTAAACTATGTCCCTCAGCACCACATCACCATGGCTTTGAAACCCCTCCAGGGATCATGGGGACTTCACCACTGCCCTGGGCAGCCCGGACCAGCCCTTCACAACCCTTGTGGGGAAGAAGTTGTTCCTCGGGTCCAACCTAAACCTCCTGTGGTGCAAGTTGAGGCCATTTCCTCTTGTCCTATCACTTGTTCCGTGGGAGAAGAGTCCAACCCCCACCTGTCTTTGTGGTCCTGTCAGGGAGTTGTCAAGAGCCAGAAGGTTCCCCCCTGAGCCTCCTTTTCTCCAGGCTCAACAACCCCAGTTCCCTCAGCTGCTGCTCATCAGACTTGTGCTCTAGACCCTTCCCCAGCTTTGTTGCCTTTCTTGCTTAACTGTCCCCTTCTCGGTTTTCTCCCTGGACCAAAAGGAAGCTGCTGAAGAAGTCAGTGTTGCAAAGGAAGCAGATGGTAGCTGAGGGGGTGCTGCTCCCATCTTCACACTGGTGCGTGTGCTGCCTGCCACGACCATCCCACACCCATTCAGAGCTTTTCTGCTGGCTCCTGCTCTACCCTTGGGCTTCAATGTGCAGGTTTATGCACATACTGCATTCAAATGACCATCAAGTTTTACCTAAGGGACTCTCCTCTGCTCTTTTTTTTTTTTTCTTTCTTAATTTTGTCAGGACCTTTGCAGCTGGCATTCCATAGCACATACTTCATTATCCCACTCATCACTTTGACCGCTTCATCCTCTTCAACCTTCACAGTTGCTGCAGGAGACAGTTACGGGGATAATCTCGAGGGAATTTCCTCACCCAGCATTAAAACCACAAAGAAATCCAAACTAGTTCCATGGAGAGAGAAAAAAAAAAAAGGCACCTCTCGATGAAACTCTTCACAGGGGGCTGAAAGTACCAAAATGATAAATCCCATCCAGCTGCAGGGATGGTGGGGACACCATCCCGGGCTGGCAGCTGCCGCGTTCCTCCACCCATCGACTCGGACCTGGTTTGACCACCAAACGTGGCAGATGCTCAGCCCCCTTTGTCAGATGCTCAGCCCCCTTTGTCATCTCGCTAAGTTTTGCATCTGTCTTCCTTTAACCGTTTCGTTTCCTGCCTGCGAATTCCCCTTTCCTCCCCTTGCCTACTAAATGAAATTGAATTTGCCCAGTGCTGCGAAGCGACGTTCGGATGCGCCCGGTAGCGCAGCGGAATGAATGAATTGCCCGCCGTGAGCTAACTGAGCTCATTTGCTAATTGATGAATTAATGCCGTCACATCTGCTACAAATAGGAGAGCTCGAATGCTGGCAAGAATGGAGAGCTGACTCTCTTCTTCACTGTGCCTTTCGGTTTTCTCTGGGTTTAGTTTTCCTCAGTCCCCGTTTTTAGCAGCAGGGAGTTAACACCAGTCATTCGCAATTTGGGGATCTCCTCTGTGATTTCCATCCCACGCCACATCCAGGCTGACATCTGCCTCTTGAATCCATCTGAAACTTGGAAGTTTCCAGTCGCTTTTTATTTTTTTTTAGCCAAATATTAGCACTAGTTCTTCATCTTACGGAAATGATTAGGGGACTGGAACATCTCTTCTGATGAGGAAAGGCTGAGAGCCCTGGGGCTGTTTAGCCTGGAGAAGAGAAGCCTGAGAGGAGATCTTAGGAATGTTTACAGATCTCTGCAGGGTGGGTGTCAAGGAGAAGGGGCCAGGCTCTTGTCAGTGGTGCCCTGGGATAGGATGAGACTTAATGGTCACAAACTGAAAGAAAGGAAGTTCCACCTCAACATGAGGAAAAACTTCTTTCCTGTGAGGGTGACAGAGCCTGGCCCAGGCTGCCCAGGGAGGTTGTGGAGTCTCCTTCCCTGGAAAATTTCCAAACCCCCCTGGATCTGTTCCTGGGTGGCCTGCCCTGGGTGACCCTGCTCTGGCAGGGTTGGACTTGATGATATCCAGAGGTTCCTTCCAGTGTGTACCATTCTGTGAGTCTATAACTCTGTGAATTAAGACTTGCAGACACAGCTTGTGTGGTGTCAGGTGCCAGAACATGCAGCTGCTGGTGTTTCTTCTGTCTTCAGAAAGGTGCCCCACTGCAATTTGGACTGTACTTCCACCAAAGCTCACAAAAACCCCACAACTAAAATTATTCCTAACTCCAGGTATCCTATTGAAGGCTTCTTGCATCACCATAGATCAGCTTGGGTATTATCTGGGGATGTGCTAACTGAGGGAGAGGTTTATGAAGACATTTCAAAAATAATGGGGAAGGGAATGCAAAAGCAGGTTAATCTTGCTGCTTAATCAGGAAAGAACCAGAAAATCAGCCCATCATTTGGCCAGTGTCAAAGAACCAAACAGGTATGTGTTTAACTGAACACAAGACTGGAAGAAGTGTTTGACTGTCCAGGTTATTTATAAAGCTGTAGCCAAACTAACTAAACCAGATGCAAGCATCCCTCCAGGTGAGACAGGACTGAAATCACTGGGCACCTTTCCAGCCACCCCAGTAGGTGGTCTCCAGCCAACCTGCTATTGCCCCACAGACACCTGGGCAGAAATCACAAATCCACTTCAACAGCAGGAACGAAAATTTCAACGCGGTTGGAATCCCAGCGTCGGGATGAGCGGCGCTGCGGCCGAGGCCGAAGCCCTGATCACTCTCTTGGTCGTTCTCTCCATCGAGTTTTACAGAGCCCCAGCACAGCCCCTCCACCCAGACAGCAGCACTGGGCTGGGCTGGCCTGGGCTGGGCTGGCAGGGGGAGCGTGGGGGGAGGCACTGGCAGATGGCAGCCGGTCCCTGTCGCAGACACCTCTGAGGTGACAGAGCTGTGAGTGGCATCGGACGCCTAAAGCAAGGGGCAAGGGCCAGAGATGAAGCCACTGCTGAGCTACGTGCCAGCACTGCCTGTGTGACTGCCTTGGTGTCTCCTGGAAAGAAGAAAATCCAGAAAACTGGATTCATTCTGCTCTTATCCAGGCAATCACCCAGGAAAGGCCATCACGGTCACTCTGCCTTCAGTGCTGCTGCCTGCACCCCTGGGTCACCAGGACTTCAAGGGGGCCCTCAATTGCTCGTGTGTTCTCTGGGAAACAGAGTGGCTCTGGCATTCTTCCACACAAGCTGTGTGGAAAGGGGTTTTCCTTCAAGGTATGCAGGGAGAACTTCAGAAGGCAATTTCAGAAGGCACAGGAGCACAGTCAGCACGTGCTAATCCTGAGCTCGAGCTGCAAAGAGCACAAGCAGCTCACCTAGGTGCAAAGAGCTTTTTGTTTGCTCTAAAGCATCTCCCTGTCCACGACACCATGTCCATGTGGAAACACAGCCCTGGTGTGGGATACATCTGTTTAACAGCCCCAGCTAACAGGGCTGGTCTGCACCACAGTGGTAGGGAGGGGCAGGCCGTGAGTCTCTGTCCCAAGCACAGAAATGTAAAACCTGAGGGGTTTTCCCCACAGGTTACAGTGGCCCTTGCTGGACAGTTGAACTTCAGCTCACCCAGGGGAGGCTGCAGCATCCCTCCATTCTTCTCACAGTTTCCTATGGGCTGGATTTCAGCAGAGTCCACCAGCCTCCAGAAGTCGTTCTTGTTGTCGCTGCCATCGAGGCGCAGGCGGAGCCGTGCGCCCGTCAGACCCACCACCGTGGCAATGCAAGTGGAGGTGGTGTTCCGGGGGTCCTGGGCTTCTAGTTTCATACTGATCTTGAATTCATTTGCAGGTGGAGTGTATGACTGCAAAGAGTAAAAAAAGGGACCCAGTTAGAGCCAGGATTTCCAATCTATGCACCACCTCAGCCATAAAGCTTAAGCTGCAAGAGCATCAGAACTGAACCTACAGCAGACTGACAGCACGCCCCAGGCACAGCGTGGAGTTCAGCAAGCCCTGGCAGATCTGTAACCCTGATCACTGTACTGCATCATCTAGACTGCTGGGCCTGCCCTTTCTCTTAGCCCTCTTCTCAGGAGAGTCACCCAGCTTCCCCAGGACCCACACAGATACTCTCTGTGAGGCTGCCCTGCTGTCCGGACCCGGCTGTACCACATCAACTGACTCCTGGATCCCCTGTACTCAGCACAACCCACTCTGTGCTCAAGTACCTGATGCCCCGGGGGCTGCTACTCCACTCACAAAGCTCAGGTGAATCCTGCAGAAAATCTCCTTGCTCAGGTGAATCCTGCAGAAAATCTCCTTGCTCAGCAGGATCCACCAAGAGCTGGATCGCTGCTCAGAACATTCTCCCAAGGGCCCGTGCTTGGCAGAGCGAAAACATTCTCGTGTTCCCATCCATGCACATCAGAGAGTAAAATCTTCACTGCTGCTCGAATGTTTGCAGCGCCTAAACCTAGATTTTTTACCTTTACTTCAGCACAGTTGGATTTCTATTAAGTCTCTGATATCCCAGCATCTTCCTTGACAAAAAAGGGGCCTATCTCAGCCACAGAACCCCTGGGTCACCAACAGATCATCGCCCTTGACCTTCCTTGTTTCCACCCTCTTACCTGCTTGAAGCAATGGGCAGGGGCTGGGATGGCACATGTCTCTTTCAGGTATTTCTCCCAGGTGAAGTGACCTGAGAAGAGAAAACGAAAGGACTCAAATAGGAATCGATGAGCAAAAACCTCAGAAAAAAGCGATGGCTGGATGCCTAACACCAGCAGTTCTCCACTCCTCACAGAGGAGGTGCTCACAGGCAACGTGTTTTCATCAAGATCCTCTGATGTTTGTGACCACAGAAGATTTACAACTGCAGCTGACAGGCAGAACAAAGCACGGTGCTGCCTACGGCGTCTTGCTGCCTACGCGCTGCTGGGAAGGGTCTGAAAAAAGTCAGCATAACAACCTACAACTTAATGTAAAATACCCAGCACAGATGGGAATCTGTGGAGTATTCCAGACAACTGCCTCTTAAAAATCATTCATTAAGCACAGTGCTCAGTCTGGGGGTTAAGAACAGTCACGGCGGGCTAGAAGCAGCCCGACTGGGCAGGGAACTGCACGGCGCTGGCTTTAGGGTTCCCCCGGCCCAGTGCTCACAGCCAGCCCCCCGAGCCAGAGCTCAGGGCAGGCACCAGCCCATCCCCAGCAATTAGTGGACAGGTCAGCAATGAATTTCCTGAAGCAGACACAGAGTCCCTAGCTGGGGCAGGACGGAAGCGGGGATCCTCCAAAAGGGGATTTACTGAGCCCAGGGGCTCCCAGCCAAGACCGAACCCCCGCTGCCGAGGCGTGCCAGGGGAGCGCGTTCCATCCCTGCCCGCACGCTTCCCTTGCCCCAGGAAGGGGAACAGCAATATGCCAGCCAGGGAAACCTGGTATTAAATGAGGAATTAAAAGCTCCTGCGATCCGAGCAAATCATGACTTTTGCCATTTAAACTGAGCAGCTGGGAAAGGATCCTTCCAGCATGACATTAGCTTGTATTCATCTGAATGGCTCCCGGGAGACCGCTTTTTTCAAGTCATTTCAAGAGCATTGGTGGCAGCACAATTAAAGAGTCAGCCACCGCTTCCCCTATTCACGGCAAGGTTTTAATCAGCCTATTTTCAAAACAAAAGCTACACGAAGAGCCATTTTAGCTACTGCAGCGCACACCGCACCTCTCCACAGCCAGGCGTTAAGGTCAGCACACATTACTTTAGTTCTGCCTCATGTGCACAGAGAAGCCTTAAGGGCTTGGCAATCAAATAAATAAAAGAAGCTCTGCTTTCTTGCCACCTCCCATGCAGATGACCAGCCCGTTGTTGACTAGTGGAAATGGACAGAAAAAATACAGTTTTATCGTCACTCTGGCTGAATATATTTCTGTTTACAGACTCTGAGAGCAGCTCTGCGCTCCTCAGAGTATGTGTTTCCATCCATTGGCACGTATTTTCTTCTCTGCCAACAATCTCACACTGGGGTGAATGAAAAGATGCAGTGATTTACTGCAACAACGCTCTCACAAAACCAAAATTCTTCTGCTTTAATTGAAGATAAGATTTTTACGCTCCGTTACATCAATGACACTCTTTGTATCGCGTGTCTTAAACATCCAGGCAAAGCAAACCCAGGCCCTCCTGACATGGAAATGCCCTATGCATCCCACCCCTTAACTCTGGTTGCTGACCTGGGCTGATCTCAGCCAGGGCTGGCCCTTGTCACAGAGGACACAGTGGTGGTGGCACCGGGGCAAGAAGTTCAAGCCTCAGCCCCAGGGCTTGAGCCAGCGTCGTGAAAAGGATCAGCTGTGCCTGACAACTTGATTTTAAAAACGAAACCTCCCCTCCCCTCAGCTGGTTTCAATCCCTCACTATTAAAAGTAGTCATGGTTTTAATCCTTCTCCCTCCCTCCGCAGCCAGCGAGGCCGTCCCGCTCCCCGCAGCAGCTCCCGCTGCCATCGTGAGCGACGCTGCACGATCCCAGCAGGAGCTGTGAATTCCTGAGCCAGCTGCGTGCCTCTAAAAATAGTGTTTGGACACGGAACTCAATTGAGATTCATCCTAGAGCCTGTTGGGACCCAACTGCCAGGCGAAGGCACAGAAAAGCAGGAGCAGCAGCGGGACTCCTCTGAACTCGGCGGCAGAGCCAGGGCAGCAGCGCTGAGCTGCCCTTCCTCCCCTCTTCACCCGTGGCCGTTTCTTTACGTAAAGGTAACAACTGGAGACCGCGCTTCTCCTCCAGGCCTGGAGGTTGCCTCCATTGCCTCAGCTCGGGAGGATGCTCTGCACGGAATGTTTGTAGTGGGAATGGTTTTAAATTCACTCAGTAAGGGCGTTCAGCTCACGACACAATGTTTTTCAAGAACCAATTTCAAAGTATACTTGAACTTCGGCAAATAAAATCAGCCTCAAAAACTGCAGGAAGAAGAAAAAGAAAAGAGCTTAACATAGAAGCTGGGTTTTTTTTTTTTTACAACAAAGGGAGAGCTGCCAATAAAACAGGAAAAGCAGGAGGCACTCAAAGCTTTTCTAATCGAGGAGCAGAGAACAAGCCCCAAGCTCTCTGCTTGAGAAAGAGCGCGCGTGGCTGAAGATGGACACATCGGGCTTGGCCCTCTCAGCCTTAGCTCCTCTGGACCGGACCCAAATCCTGCTCACCACGCTCATCCCCAGTCCCTTCCAGCACCCAGCTCCAGCGGGATCTGCTCCGGAGCCCCCGCGATGGCAGGAGCGCTGTCGGTCAGGCCAGAGCTGCCGGCTGATGCCGTTTTCCAGGCTCGCTGCGTACGGAGGTTGTAAGGCCAGAGGGACATGGAGAATAACTTGCTTGGCTTTCTCATTAGCACAGATCAACCGTCCTGTATTTTACATTCTTGTGATGTTCTTATTCACATTAATAAATTATATGCTTTACTGTAGAGGGACAGGACACTTGAATCTGCAAGATGCTTGTTTCCTATCTGGCCTGGGCAGGTAACACTGGAGAATGGTTTCTGAGTGTTGCTCAAAAAACCCCGGTGGCTTTTCTCCAATTGCTTCGCTTCGTGAAAAACCAGCACTTTAGAAAGTCCTAAAGTGTCTCTTTTACTGGTGGTGGGGCTGGAGTTTGCAAGGACAGAGCTGACTGTAGGGACTGAAATCCTCTCTCACCTCAAAAAGCAAAGGGGAACACTTGCTCTGCTGCTGCCAGAAAATGTCCTGCCAGCCCTAAAATCACCCTCTAGTCTGCCTGGCCTTTGCCCCCACCTTGCAGAGCCTGGAAGGCTCACGGTCTGAACAGACTGTGTTTCTCTGTACAAAATCCAGCAGATCTCCTTTAGGGGAACAACTGGGAGAAGGGCACTTCACGAGAAACACCACGTTTTGTATTTACATCTGTGAGCTAAAGAAAAGCCAAGGACTGTAAACCTGCACAGCTCGCTGCAACTCGGCTGTGAAAATGCCTGCTAAGGGTGCCTGTCTACCACTTGTGTGTGCCTTTGGAAGGCTCCTCACCACGTGCCGGGGCCAAAGGGAGGTATTGCTCACAGGCAGGGCGTCAGATTTGGGCTCTGATGTCTTAACCTTCAAAAATATTTACTACAAACAAAACACTCCACACACCCAAGGGGTCAAACTGCAGTAGTTGTGAACAATGCAACTCCGCACCCTCGCGTTCGGATTCTCATCGTGTTGCATTTAACATTGATCTTTTGCCCAGAATTTAAATGAAGACGGAGGTTCTGTTTATATCTTTAACTGAAGTCTGGCTTGGGCTCCATTAGCATTTCAGCTCCCAAGGGGTCATCAATCCAACTGAAATGATACATGTGCCTTTCAGGTCACATCTGTGAAGGAAAACGTGCCCTACCCAGATCAAGGCATCCCATTAAAGTCTGCAGCCCATATGTGTGTCTGCTAACGAGCATCAAGGCAGCACATGAAAGCAGCACAGTTTGAGCCAACTTGGTATGAAAATGAGCAGAGCATCGTCTCTGCTCGCAGATCCAACGGCGGGGGTGGCCTTCCCCGCTGCCTGAGCACAGCCTCCCAAGGGGTCAGCTCTTCTCTGGCAGAGCTCCTGCACATCCTACCCCTCAGAACTTCCAGGCACTCCGCTCAGCCGTCCATCCGCCTGCACGTTCTCCAGTGGTAGCAGCTCCAACCGATCCCACTTACCCACTGTCTCCCTCAGAAGACTCCCGAGAACGTGTGAGCCAAAACAAAGAGGTTTGGAACGCCAGGACGCTGTCTGCTTTGCTGCTTCTTCTCAGGGGTGTCCCAATTCAGCACTAGCTTTGAGCAGAACTCCTCTCAGCCTGGATTACAGGCGCTCCGTGCCAGAAAGCTGCTGCAGTTGTGCCCCACACTGCGTAGCCGAGCTCCAGGCAGCGACGAGCTGCTCAGGAGTCTCCTGCAGGGAGACGATTCCCGACCCTCGCTGCTACACCGCGCTCTCGTCGAGCAGACCCGTGCACACCAGCCTTCTGGCAGCAGTTCCTCCCCCGGGCAGCAAGCCCTGGGATATGAGAGGTGTGGAGGGGGGCGTGCTGGGTTCCCACGTGTGCTGATGGGAGAGGACACCTCTGAGTTCCACAGAAATGTCCCTCTCAGGTCGGTGTTGCCACTGAGCAACAACAGCCAGTCCTCTGACCTCTGCAAATGGTGCAGCACGTGGAGCAGAGGAGAACTGCAGTGGATTCCCCAACATCCCTAAGGTGGACTCTCCATGGGCTGGGTGAGCTGTGACAGTGCCTCATAATGTCCCATGGAGCTCAGCACAGGGTGACAGAGGACCCAGGACTTTATCAGAGGTGCTAATAAACTTCCTTCTCTTGGAGAAGGTCCTTCCCCAACCGTGACACACAGTATTTCAGTGTAAGGGAAAACAAGGACAGACAAGATGTCCCAAGAGAAAACGGTGAGGGCTAATGGTGGCCCACAGTCTGATGTGTCAAAGAACCACCACCCCGAGTCTCACCTCAGGGCCCAGGAGAACTGAGCCCCCAAGGCACAGCAGCCACTTCAGCTCTCCCAGGAACGCTTAGAAACACAGGAGAGCCCTTCAGGAAGGCAAATGTGTTTCCTGTTAAAAATGGCTTAACTCAGGCAATCGTTTAGTGTCACTCTGCACTTGGTGGGAAGCATGGACTTCACCTTCTTGATATGAGGACATGGAGAACATAAGGACATCATTTTCTTTTACTCTGTAAGTAAAATGCAGGCCCCAAAATCTCTTACTAAATTACATAAGCCTTACACAAGCTTCCTAAAGCTGGAAGTCACTTCCATATCCCCCCTAGAGACAACAGGAGCTGCCAGTTGTACAAACTCAACTGTGTCCTGTGGAGGGAGATGGCCCAGGGGCCCTTCCCGTGGAGGGACACCTCCTTTCCAAAGGGAGCAAGAAGCAACCAACTCTTGTGTCCGTCCACACCAGCCCTCACCCTGCACTGTGCTGAGCTGACTGGCCTCGCCTCTGCTGGGCTAAGGGCCCGATTCCTGCCCCTGGGGAAGAAGGAGTGAGGGTCACTCCAGGAGGAGGGCTGGGCTAGCCACTGCTCTGAACAACTCCTCAAAGAGGAGTTTGTGGAGGAGTAAGAGGCTCCTTATGCCCAAAAAGGAGGAGTAAGAGGCTCCTTATGTCCAGGACACATGAAAATGTGGGCAGAGTCACTCCCTGGCACCCGCGACTGGGCAGTAAGAAACAATCTGCTCGATCCCGTCTGATTTAAAAACAAGCCAGCTCAGTGTGTGCTTCCTCCAGTGTCTTCTCAGCCATTTTTGACTGTGGTCAGAATTAAACACATGAGGATTGTCCAAAAGCTGTCTTCATCTGTAAACTGATTTGGCATGCTGCAGCTTACCACAGCCATGCAAGTCAAAAAGCAGGAAGGGGAGAAGGAAGGGGAGAAGGAAGGGGAGAAGGAGGAAAAGTGCTCTCTTACCTTGGTACTGGGAGGGTGACTCTGATGGGCGGCTGTACTTGTGCTTTTTACCATCTTTCCAGTCTATGGCTGAGACAAGAAATAAAGTGTTTGTGTCAGTGCAAGAAGCCAGCACTTACAGGCACTTCAGAGGAGAGGAGAGACCTCCCTGTCATGACCCCAGGCACCACAGATGATTTGATTACATCTATGGGGCGTGTTCCCTTCCTCCCTACAACTCAGGAGAAGACCTGACATGAGGTACCTGCATTTGCATCACCTGACATGAGGTATCTGCATCAGCATCCTGGTCTCTGCCTCATCCTCACCAACTTGTGCTCTCCCACAATGACAAATCAATTACAGGAAAAGCAGCAAACTGTTGGAGAATCATCATTTTAACTCTGGGAAGAGGTGACAAGGCACAAGAGCAGCAAATGTGAAAGCAGCTAAAAATGGCTCCATCAGAAGCGGGCCCCGAATTGCCCCCTGTTCAACTCCAGGTTATTGCAGCCAGCCTTCTTCACACAGCCAGCCTTGACCCTCTGTGGGGAGGGGGAGAAGACGTGTCCCAAACTCTGCAGAGCTGCCCTTTCTGTGCACAAAACCAGGTGACCACCACGTGTCCCGTGCAGCTCAGAGGAGAGCACAGCAAAGCAGCACCAGCTCTGAAGAGCGTTGCGTCTGAGCCGAGTTTGCTCGTGGCAGCTTTGGGCCTCAGAGTTGCAAAAAAACTGAAGTTCCCAAGACAGCTCAGGGCAGCGACAGAGCAAGGAGTGGGGGATGCCCATCCCTGCCTCTCAGCAGCCTCCAGCCCAGCAGAAAGGAGCAGGACCACGTGCCATGGCAGAGCTTGCCCCGAGCAGCTCCTCCACCGCTGCCGCCCGACCTGCACACCCTGGGAGCGCTGCTGCCCTCCAGCTCCCTCAGCTGACAAAGCATTTTTAGGGCTGTTATGAACAACAGCTTGGTAGTGCTCTACAAAACGTGTCTTGCTTCAGCAAAAAGCAGCTCCTTGTGAAAGGGAGAAAAAAGAAAACAGGAAAAGTTGTGAAATCTCGTGCTGAGTAACTGAAAGGAGCAGGCCAGGAGCTGCTGCTAGAGTGGCCTGGTGGGGCTTTACATGTCTGAACTGGCTTCGGCACCATTACTGTTGCAATCTTCTCTTCTTGACGTATTCTTTCCAATGCAACGGAGAGGAGAACGGCCTGCAGGTTTTGCAGAGGGATCCAGACAGACGGGATCGATGGGCAAGGTTCAACAAGACCAAACACTGTCTTCTGCACCTTGGCCACAACAACCCCCAGGGCTGTGGCTGGGGGGCTGCTCAGCAGAAAGGGGCCTGGGGGGGTTGATTGACAGCAGGCTGAGCATGAGCCAGCAGTGTGCCCAGGTGGCCAAGAAGGCCAATGGCATCCTGGCCTGGATCAGGAATAGTGTGGCCAGCA
>WTSP01008355.1:0-39360 GCA_025331215.1 Actenoides lindsayi
CTTTTTCTTTTTTTTTTTTTTTTTTTCCCCTAGGCCATTTTACATCTGAAACTTACAGAAATTATCTTTTTAATAATATGGAAACATGCAGTGAACACACATTGAAAGCACTTAAACATTTCACATGATCTACTATGTAAATTCACAGAAGTTATTGGTCTAAGAGAACTATATTATGCCTTAATTTTATTCCTTCCTCATGTTATCCTTTACTTTTGTATCCATTATTGTTAATTCCTTGCAGAATGCCTATTTATTATTTAAAGTTACATGAGCTGTCAACATTTTCTTCAATTAGGCAACTATTTTTGTTCAAATAAAATTACTATGTTCCCAATATTTGCTTTTATCAGCACGTTATAGATTATTTTTCATTAAGGACAAATTATTATCACTTGAACATTGTCTAATTTATGTGCACAGTAACTTCTTTTTGTATTATTTATAATTGTGTATGCATACTCATATTAACATTATAACATGTTACAAATTGAAAAATGCAGTGCTGTTATGAGATACCACATAAAAATATCTTTAATGACTTTTCCATACAGCAGACAGATACTTTAGCTCATTGCATTTTAGAAGAAGCTGGGTATATTCACTGTGGCTATTATGGTTTGTAATATCTTACGTTGCAAGTTTTAAAGTCTATCAGAATTCCCTGTACACAATATAGCTCCTATGATATGTGAAGTAAATAAAATACATTTTGAAAACTCCCTAAATACCTACTTTTCAACAGTGGTTATTAAGGTTATTTATGGATATATCTATCATCAGCATGTGGAATGCATAGCCACAGGAAGTCATAGAATAAAATATCAGAGCTGGATTTGAAAGTAGCTGCCTCAGTTTATGACTGGAGTAATGTTTGTGAGTGGTACATGACTTAGCATGGCAAGTCTGTGCAGGTACAAGTGTGAAACCAGATTCATTGCCAGGAAGAGAGAGGAACTTAAAATCTGTCTTCTCATTCTTTGCTGAACGTCATCCCATTTTTCAATACTCTTTTTGAAATGTGTGTGTCAGAGATGGACACAGTAATCCAAGGACTCATTTTTAGTAATTGTTAGTGCTCTTCTCTGGATTTATTCCATATCCATGCTCCTGTTTAGATAGCCCCGATACACTTATGCCTTGACAACGTTAGCCCTCATTGCCAGTGTGTCATGCAGACAGGGTACATTCTATGCATGTTTTCTTCACCTGAGACATTTGTAGAGAACTGGCTATGTACGACTCCGTTGCTGTGTTGATTTTAATTCCTAATATGTGAATATATATTTATCATCTTAAATCCATGTAAGTGACTTATTGTTATTGTCTAGTCAATGATTTTCTGTCATCATTGGATTTTATCAGCAATAATTTTATTACAGTTCATTGCTAATGATTCCAACATCATTAAGCCAAAACTGGAGCCTACAAGAAACAAGACTTCTCATTTCTATTACTTTGGAAAGTCTACTTGTCACCCAGATTCTCTTCCATTAGTATGGGTTTTATTGGTTTTATATAGTGTTATAGATAATGGTAAGTTAAACAGAAAAATCTCACAGAAAATAAAATAGTTCAGGTTATACTACTACTCTCGACAGATACCTTCTCCAACTGAATTTGCAATCCCATAAAACTGATGACATGTCTTACACCAATGCAGAGTATTGAACAGTTGGCCAGATGTAATGTGTTTACCAGTGAGTTTTCGCTTAAACGATCACCTACCCATTCCCAAGACATCCACATGTATTTTTTCAAAAGTTTGTCATGGATAGAGGTAAAACTTTAGTCTTGATAAACTATTCATCTCATCCACCACAGTGATGCAATATTATTAAAAAGAAAATATTTATTCTGCCTTTTCTTTAGGTTCACAATGAAATAAAAGTTCTAACATATGTATTGTAACTGTCCTACCCAATATTTAAAACTACAAACCCCAAATACAATAGGATCAGCCTGTAATTCCTCCAAGCTGCAGCACATACTGAAATACAAACATCTCATATGCCAGCCTATACCTCAAACCACCAATCACTCTTCAAAGGTTAGCTGAAGCAGATGGACCTTCCTACACACAACCAGAAATATACATTTTTAATGATGTCTCTCCAAGGCTCACAGTATGAGACTGATATTTGAAAAATAATTATTACTTGCTGAAAATCTGTAGTTTAATAAAATCTCAAAGACAACAAAAAACAAATAAAAATAAGTGAATAGGAAAGCAAAGATCACAAAAACCAACAAACTAAATGTCACTTTAGGCATGTTTTCCTTGTTGCGAAAATGCCTGTATGAGAAAAGGTAGACATTTAGCATGAGAGTTTTCTCAGGAGTCTCCTGTGTGGGTACCTGGCCCCAGTAGAACAGTGCAGGAGGCACCACTCAGACATGCTCCATGTTGCAGCAATTCAGTGCTCCGAACAGCACTGGTCAGGTGTGTCTTCGGTGTTCTATGTGACAAAGATGGAAAAGATTTGTCTCCTCAGGAAACATGAAGGACACAGAAAACCAAGAGCATTACTCATCTAAAGCTTAAGGCCGACATGTTCCCTGGAGTTAAAACTCCATTTTCCGCGGTTAGATGAACAGATCTGTATCTACTGTAGATACCCATGCTCTTTTGAGGGCTGATGTGTATCAGGCAAAGCTCTTTTTTTGCTAAAGTATCAGTGGTTAGAACATTCAGGCAGAAAATTGGACAGCACTCTTCATAAATATACATCCTCCAGTTCCCAGAAGAGCTACATAACCAATTGCTTGGCAAATAGCTAGGGGACAACCCCACATTGATTCTGCTGAAGCTGTATCAGAAGAAGAATAAATGAGAAACTGTGTCACAATGTCATGAAGGCAGGGGAATAAGGGCTCCTACCATTTTGTTCCAGAATCCATGGTTGTTTCTAGTTACCAAGATCCATGTAATGTAAAACATGGGATGGAACACAGATCTCCCCTTCTCTGACAAATGACTTTCATGACTAGGACACTGGCTCATTGCACGGGGGCTGGACTAGATGACCTTCGGAGGTCCCTTCCAGCCCTAGCCATTCTATGATTCTATGACACTATCCAGTAAGGCAGTAATTTCTGATGGGCTTATGGCTTTTGATGTGTTTTAGGAAGGCTTGAAAATGCCCAATGAGTACAATTATTTAGGGAAGCAGGTAAAGTATCACTGTATTAACATACAGTATCTACACTGTTACAGTATTTGAGTAATTTTGCAAGGTGCATAGGGAATGTCTATGGTTCAAAACGTAGGTGGTGAATAATATAGATGCTGCAAGACTGTCTGGCTACAGCTGGAGACTGTTAGCTTTCTGAAAAGACTTCCTGAAAACACATGACTCACTTTCAAGCACCTAAATGGGCTCTCTGGATCTCATTCATAGGCATAATTTGCAAACCTGAATGATTAAATAGAACTATCTCCACTTATATTGGTATTTAGACAGGTTAATTAGAGCTGGAATACTTCCATACAGCGTCTCTGCAGCTTTTCTTTGGAGTGGAACAGCAGTTTACAGCCTCACAAGGTCAGAAAAATAATTATAGGAGGTACAATACGGTACTGTAGCTTGGGCATCCACTCTGACTATGAAGCCCAGGTGTTAATGTTTTAGTTTATGCTAAAGCATTAAGTCTTGAAACAAAAACACTCTAAATCATGTGCAAACCTGTGATTGATCTTCCCAGTTGCACTTACGTCTCTTGCAATCATACACGTTTGCAGCCTATGTGGATCAACAAGTTACTCCTGGACAAACTTAAACACAAAAAGGAAGCCTAAAAAGAGTTAGCCTCTTTTAGATAGTTAGACTCTAAAAAGAGTTAGACTGAAAAGAGTTTAGCCTAAAACGCCTAAAAGCAAGGACAGATAGCCTGGGAGGAATACAGAAAAACTATCTGATCAGACAGAGATCAGGTTAGGAAAGATAAAGCCCTGATATAATTAGATCTGGCAAGGGACATCAAGGGCAACAAGAAAAGCTTCTATAAGTATGTCAGAGATAAAAGAAAGACTAGAGAAAATGTGGACCTTCTCCAGAACGAAACTGGAGGCCTGGTTACCCAGGACATAGAGAAGGCTGAAATACTAAAGAACTTTTTTGTCTCAGTCTTCACTGACAAGTGCTCCATTCACAAACCCAAGTTGCCAGAAGGCAAAAGCAGGGACTGGGAGAATGAGGAACTACCCAGTGTAGGAGAAGATCAGGATCAAGAACATCTAAGGAACCTGAAGGTACACAAGACCATGGGGCCTGACGAGACACATCTATGGGTCCTGCAGGAACTGGCAGATGAAGTGGCTAAGCCACTCTACATTATGTTTGAGAAGTTGTGGCAGTCTGGTGAAGTTCCCACTGAGTGGAAAAGGGGAAACATAACCCCCCATTTTAAAAAGGGAAAAAAGGAAGACCCAGGAACTACAGGCCAGTCTGTCTTACTCCTGTGCCGAGAAAGATCATGGAGCAGATCCTCCTGGAAGCTATGCTATGGCACATGGAAAATAAGGAGGTGAATGGTGACAGCCAACATGGCTTCACTAAGAGAAAATTGTGCCTGACAAATATGATGGCCTTCTACAATGAGGTTATGGCACTGGTGGATAAGGGAAGAACAACTGAGCAGTCCAATCAGCTACCTGGACTTATGCAAAACTTTTGACACTGTCCCACACAACACCTTTGCCTCTAAATTAGAGAGACATGAATTTGACATATGGATGATTTGGTGGATAAGGAACTAGATGGATGGTTGCACTCAAAGAGATGTGGTTAATAGCTCAATGTTTGAGAGGAAATCAGTGATGAATGACATTCCTCAAAGGTTGGTGTTGGAATTAGTGCCATTTAACACCTTTGTTGGCAACACAGATGGTGGGATCGAGTGCACCCTCACTAAGTTTTCTGATGTCACCAAGCTGTATGGTGTAGTCAACACGCTGGATGAAAGCAATGCCATCTAGAGGGACCTTGACAAGCTTGAGTACTGGGCCTGTGCAAAACTCATGAAGTTCAGCAAGGCCAAGTGCGTGGTCCTGCACATGGGTCAAGACACACTCAAGCACACACACAGGTAGGGTGATGAGTGGATTAAGAGCAGTCCTGAAGAAAAGGACATGGGGGTGTTGATGGGTGAAAAACTGAGTATGAGCCAGCAATGTGCTCTTGCAGCCTGGAAACCCAAATGCATCCTAGACTTCATCAAAAGAAGCATGACCAGGAGGTCAAAGGAGGAGATTCTCTCCCTCTACTCTTCTTTCATGAGACCCTACCTGGAGTACTGCATTCAGCTCTGGCACGTAGGGAACAGAAGTCTCCAGAGAGACCTTATAGCAGCCCTCCAGTACTTAAAGGGGGCCTACAGGAAAGATGAGGAGGGACTCCTTATCAGGGAGTGTAATAATAGGACGAGGGGTAATGGCTTTAAACTGAAAGAGGGTAGATTTACACTAGATGTAAGGGTGAAATTCTTCATTGTGGGGGTGGTGAGACACTGGAACAGGCTTTCCAGAGAGGTTGTGGATGCCCCATCCCTGGAAGTGCTCAAGGCCAGTCTGAATGGGGCTTTGAGCAACCTGCTCTAGTGGAAGATGTCTCTGCCCATGTCATGGGTTTGGAACTATTTAAACTTTAAGGTCCCTTCCAACTCAAACCATTCTATGATTCTGTGATTTGTGAGGGGCAATAATTTTGTAATGGGATTTCTTAACTAGTTTATTAGGCAGCAGTGACTATCATTTATCATTTACCTGCATCTGTATTTCTCCATTAATGTGTTTAGAAAGAGGCAAAAAAAAAAGCATCAGCTCCATTTCAAAAGATTGGAAAAAATTGTGCTGTTTAAATTTACGTTTCAAATTAATGTAGATTAAGCAATTGGACATTATTTATTTATTGTATTTGCTTAAAATTGTTAGCATAAGAAAAATAGCATCTTTTAAAATTAACTGCCGAATTCATAAATATTACGAAGTTTGAAGTCATAAATTTTCCATATGAAATAGTAACATTTTATTAAAATCACTATCCATAGTCTGTAGTTTCAGTCAAAGGAGAAAATACAGAAGATAAAACATGATGTCAATTTCTCTTACTGCTATAAAAATACATCTGAAAAGGAGGGAAACTGCATTACCATTAGAAAAATTGCATTACACCATGTATATTGAAAAGAAGGTCAGTTTGTTTATCATCTCCCTGTTTCTTATTGAGCACATCTTCTGAGTATGATAATAAATAGAAGCCAAACAGCACCTGTTCACTAGACTGAATTCACCTACTTGTGGATGCCACCTCCCTGGAAGTGTTTAAGACCAGGCTTGATGGGGCCTTGATCAACCTGGTCTAAGAGAACATGTCCTTGTCCATGTCACAGGTGTTGGAACCAGATGATTTTAAGGTTCCTTCTAACTCAAATCATTCTATGATTCTATGAAAAGAGGGACTTGGAACTACCATTAGACAGTGAAAGCAGTATCCTCATACTTAGAGCTAGACTGCTTTGTCAGCTTCTGCCCAAGATCTTGACTCATGGAAGTGTCTAGATTCCTTTTTTGAAAAACTAAGTGGTATTGGTGACTTGTGTAATTTGAACTGACAGTAAACTATTCTGCTTAATGTGAAGAACATGTTATGGCTACTTTGACAAATAGTTGACCCTTTTTGCTCTTAGTGTGGCACATAATGCATGCAATATTCAAATAAAGAGTGATAGTTTGGGAGTGTGATGTCTTTTTCACATAACAGATCCAGCTTACATATATTTTCAGATTCTGCACAGACATAAACAGACAGAAAGACATATTGACAAATACATAGAAACAGAATCATGGAACGACAGCTTGAAAGGGATCTCAAGGATTTTTGTGGTCCAACTTTTCTTGGCAAAAGCACAGTCTAGACAGGATGGCCCAGCACCCCAGCCAAATCTTAGAAGTGTCCAATATTGGGGAATCCACCGCTTTCCTAGGGAGATTATTCCAATGGCTGATTGTCCTCACTGTGAAAAATGTTCCTCTTTTGTCCAGTCGGAAGGTTCCCAGGAGTAACTTGCAATCATTACCCTCTGTCTTTTCTGTGTTGACTCCTTGTATAAAAGCAGTCTCCATCTTCCCTGTAGCCACCCTTTAAATACTGGAACATCTTGATAAGGTCTCTCCTAAACCTTCTTTTCTCCAGATTGAACCAACCCAATTCTCTCAGCCTTTCTTCCCATGGCACCTTCTCAATCCTTTGATCACCTTTGTGGCCCTTCTCTGGATCAACTCCAGCCTGTCCACATATTTTTTATATTGTGGTGACCAAAACTGAGCAGAGTATTCCATGTGAGGTCTGACAAATGCTGAGTAGAGTGGAATAGTGACTTCATCTGTGCTGGTGATGGCCTTGTAGATGCAACTCAGCTTCATGTTGGCTTTCTTTTCCACTGCAGCACACCATTCACTCATATGGAGCTTGTCCACCAGCACCTCCAGGTCCCTTTCCACAGAGCTGCTCTCCACCTGGGTAGATCCCAGCCTGTGCTGCACTCCTAGATCATGTCTTCCTAGGTACAAGACCTTACACTTACCCTATTTGAACTTTGTAAGGTTCTTGTTAGCCCCCTCTTCCAGCCTATCCAGGTCTTTCTTCAATGTAGCTTTCTCTTCTGAAGTGTACACTACCCCACTCAGTTTGGTATCAGCATTGGGCCTAATATTGATCTTGGGGGAAGCCCACTTTTGACAGGTTGAAAGTTTTAAAAGAATCTATCTACCTCCACCCTCTCAGTGGTCTGTCAGCCAGTTTGCCACTTACCATGCGGACCACCTGTCTAGACTGTAACGCATCAATTTCTCTAGGAGAAGGCTGTGAAGAACAGTATTGAAAGTCTGGGAGGAATCCAGGTAGAGAATGTCCACCACTACATCAACCAAACAGATTACTTTATCATAGAAGGTGATAAGGTTTGTCAAGCACAATGGTCTTTGGTGAATCTGTCCTGGCTTTCCTCAGTCATTTTTCATTTGACTTGTGATATCCTCCAGGAGAATTCATTCCATAACTTTCTCAGGGACTGAAGCAAGACTGATAATTTCCTGAATAGCAAGACCTATAATTTCCTGAGTCCTCCTTTAAGCTGTTCCTGTAGATGAGGGTAACAATAGCCTTCTTCCGCTCCTCTGAGAGTCCTCTCCATGACTTCTCAAAGGTTACACAGAGTAGCCTTGCAGTGATGTCAGACAGCTCTCTTAACAGCATCAGGTGGATATTTTCAGGGCCCATTGATTTGTAGGGGTCAAGCTCCTGTAACAGTTCACATACCAGCTTTTCCTTCACTGACAGTGGATCTGTGTTTGTATCCACCTAGATTTTTGTTCCCAAGGCCTGGGGCCCAACAGTGCTGGTCAGGACAAAGGTGGAAGAACTGTTGAGAACCTCTGCCTTTTCAGTGTTGTTGGTGACTAATTCACCTCTCCTGTTTACCAGTGGGCCAATATTTTCCTTTTGGTTCTGCTTGTTATTTATGTACCTCAAATTTCCTTCTTGTAGCTTTTGACATCTCTGGTCAATTTTTATTTGAGCTGAACTTTTGCTTTTCTAACTGCATCCCTGAAAGCACTATCAATGCACTTGTAGCTCTCAGTGGGTATTTGTTCACTGTTTCAATTCTGGTACACTTCTCTTTTGGTTTTGAGCAGACTCAGAACTTCACAGTTAAGCCAAGGGGGTCTATCGTTTTGCTTGCTTTCCTTAGCTGTTTTTGTGCTTCCAGGAGAGTGTTCTCGAAAAACTCCCAGTACTTGGTAGCTCCTTTATCTTCCATGGAAGCTTCCCACAGAATCCCTCTCATTGATCTCTGAGTGAGATGAAGTTTGTTCTTCTAAAATCTAAAATCTTTGTCATAGTACTAAAGTTCTGTGTGCTCAGCAGGACCCCAAATGCCACAATATTGTGATCACTTCAACCAAGGCTATCACTAAGCGAGATATTACAAAGCAGGTTTTCTTGGTTTGTGAGTAGCACATCCAGCGGTGCCTCATTCCTGATTGGTAAAGCTAACATTTGTATTGTCCTCTACACATTCCAAGAACTTGATGGATGACATGCAACAACAGTTCTTTCTTTTCTTTCTTGCTTAAACACCTAGTATTCCCTTATGCTTCATGCAAGTATACAAATAGGTGCTTTGGGTTTTGTCAGTATCTTGGGACAGGTCATGAAAACAAATCCATGTCCTATTACCATAAGTGAAGTGCTTCACTGTTATCAGAGTGTCTAAAATCTTGCACAATAAATTGATCATTACTGTTTAAGAGCTTTTCTAGTATATGAAATATTTCACCCCTGTGGATCATGCAGTTTAAAAGTCAATATTTGATGGGGCACATCCAGATGGGTTAGGCAAGTATAAATGTCTTACTTTCTCCATCCAGTACAACACTATGTCAGCAATAGAGCTAGCTTTAAGTGAACTGGTTTATCTTCACTATAGAGTAGCAAAGATTTTGGCTCACTGAAACAATATACCTGTGTCAGTGTTGTGTTGACTGCCCAGTGAATATGGTTGTGAGTAGCCCCTGGAGAGGATGATGATCAGTCCAGGCACTGTAGCTATGTTGCTTCCTGTTCTGAAACTAACTCATTAAGAATTAGCCTGGGGATCTCCATGCAGACAAATTCAAGGTGTACCACTACAGTGTTTGTCTGAAACACAGCTAAAAATAGCTATGAGCCACAAGAGAGAAAGAATAACCTTTTTATTTCAAGGTATCCTTTGCCACAGTGATATACCTCTCTAAGAGTCTGAGATGAAATTGCTATAATATACTCTGTGTGGGTCTATAGTCTGAAATGGAAATGGGAGTGACAACAAAATACAGTTGCTCCATGTAGGTAGTATTTTGTGTTTGTGCAGCATTGATCTCTGGTGACTGCCAGTTTGTTTCAAGATGGATGATATGTGAAATATTACATCTTTTAGATATATTTTGCATTGGACAGGACAGTATTTGAAATAAATGATGGCAGCAATTACATCCAGGTGGCTCAAGTTTGTCATAGATACTTATTTACATTTTCAATTCCTATGTAGGTAGGTCTTTGCTGACAGATGACAATTCTGTTTCCTTATGGATAACACATCTAGGCCCCAAATTTCTTGATGTTGAAGTATTCTGTTGTAGCAGGATCAGAGTAAGAAATTACTTTCACATCTATCAGAAGCTATTTATTAGGTATATAATTGAATTGCTTTTCAATATATAATTTGATATGTTGTTAGGATCTTTGACTATTTCCTGATTTCAATAAATGGTTTATTCCTTTGTTAGCAGGAAAGCAAGTGTTTCAGTTGAACTACATGTTATTACTGAATGCTGAGTAAACTGTTAGTGCAGCTACCTAATTGCACATGACAGGTATGCAAAAATAACTTGAATGATAAAGAACACTCCTGGAGAACTTCAAATGCTTAGGGCAGATATGTGAAGTATTAAAGTTTGCTAAGTGGAAACTCTATTTACTTAATTAAAATACAGTGCTTGTGTGCTAATACAAATGAGAACAGTCAATATGTAGCTAGCAGGCATAAACAAAAGGGGATTACCTACCTGAAAAACACATTTACCTTAATTACAGCACTCAAGTTTTGTAAGTCTGTTCCTAATGAAAATGAGTGGGCATTATAATAAGAATTGAGGTTAGCATTTTATGCATGATATTCATTAAAAAATTATACTTTTAATACAGTGACTGTATATTTTCTTTGCCACATTCTCAACATAAGAAACATTGCTCAAGAAGTGTTGTTAGTATTTTATTGTATTTAACTTTGATCTGATTTGCTCATATAATTCCCTTAGTGACTCTCAAAGGACAAGAATGATTGTCCTGTAATTTGTACTAATGATGCCAATAACAGAAAGATCAGTGTTCTAAAAAAGGCCTACTAATCCAAATATAGCCATACACAGCTTGGCAATCAGCAGGAAACACCATGACATGCACATCAAAAGAAAGTGAAAGTGAGATCTGTTAAGCTAAATGTCACTTTCAGGGGCACCACCTTAGGAAGTAAAGTGTTTTGGCAACAGCACATAGGTGTTTTTGACAATGAAATGTTTTTTTCCAAAGTTGCTTTTCATAAAAAGCTGTTCCTTTTGAAAGTGACCATGAACTCTGTCACAGACATATACTTCTCCCGCTGTGAACAAATATTGGAGCTGGGAACAAGCTGCCCCACGGTATTTGTGATTCAGCCTGTCTTCTTATCTAGTTGAAAGAGCGTGTCAAATCTTAGCACTACATGTGTTGTCATTCTCTACTTCTTCAAACTAAATGCATTAAACAGCAGTCTTGGTACCAAAGAATTACTACAATATGAAAGAAGAAATAAGTGATACACCTGCTGCTTGAATTTTGAATGAAAATATAATTCCAACAACAGTCGAAGAAAGGGCATGAAGCTGAGGTCTGCAGAAGTAGATTGAAAAGGGTCTGTGTGGTACAGCTTCACCTTTCAGTGGGGCCACCTGATTTTCAGAAATGCTGCACAAAACCCAGGAATGTCGTAAGCAAATGGCAGTGGCTGCAGCTTACCTCTGGCTACACAACACTGTGGTTCTGCCACAGGAATTTAAGAGTCCAGTATTGAGTGCCTTTAATTGAAAACTGCAGTCTGATTTAATTTCTAAACTAAGTATACCCTGATCTTGTAAGAGCCATTGTTAATGCTGCCTTTCTGATGCTTTTCTAAAAATTGTCCGAAGTAAACTTGAAAACATGATCTTTCCAAATGCGTGCATCCAGGTTCAGCTGATGTCTTTCAAGTTCATGCTGTCAATACAAACTAATTGAAATTGCATTATGGCTGAATAGTGAGATCACTGTTGCTCTTCACAGGCATCAGAGTTCTTCCACTCCTATTTTGAGCCACTTGCTTCCCTTTTGTTGATAATTCATATCCCTTAATCATTATGCCAATCAATGATTCGCTGGCCCCTTTGCAGCACTAGAATCCCTCAAGTAAAAAAAAAAGAACAAATTCAGTGGGTGGAGGAAGACAAAACAGGATGTGCGTGACCACAATATTTACAACCCTGGACAATTTCAGCTGCTTATAACTGCAAACCCATTAAGTTATACCTTTATAATTAGGTGGGTTATGGCACTGGAGAGGGAAGGTAGATGCAACTTCTTAAATCAGATTTACAGTGTAGCATTATGAATAAAAGGCCCATGAGTGAGTCCTTCTTGAAAATATATCAATGACAAATCATTACCTTGCCTTCCCTTGAGATCCCTTTGTTCTTCCCCTTCCCTCTCTTCTCTTTATTACTAGATGTTATATAGAGGGTAAAGCATAACCTTTTCCCTCTTTGTTGAAGATGTAGATTTTCCCTTTGGGGCTATCTGCCTTCTCCTTTGTGTCAGTACAGCTGGGTTACCCATTGCAGGTCACTGCCAGATAAGCACCACTGGCATCAATATGTAATATTACCTGTGACTGCATCAATGAGACCAGGAGAAGAAGGGCTTAATGTTGTTAGCCACAGTACATCTGTATACATGAAAGTTCTTTCCAGCAAGAAGGACTTCTTCCCTAAAAGGGAGGCCCTTGTTCAAATGGCAGCTACAGAGCTGTGTTTATTGCAAAGCTTTCAGCTGCATGGAATTTAGAAGATTTTCTATAACATCATCCTCTGTTTAAAGCAAATCACTGATGGCCTTATGTCGCAAGATATTTAAATGTGCTTTAGTCGGTAATTGGTTCACCAGCCAGTGTGAACTTTTCATTCACTTGATAAGATAATTACCCAAGGCTTGTATTAGTTTATGGCTTTCTCAGAAAACAGCCTGATTATTGTATGCAGGCATTCATTAAGCAGGCAGCTGCACATGAGGTTTAATTTATTTGCATTTGGTGCTTGATCTGCAAAAGCCACATCCCAAGACCAAATGAAGGTTTTACTGTCCCTCATTTTCCTCTCTATGAATGGCCTGTTGCTAGCTTCTGGCTGATTACTGTGACCACCCATATCCTGACAGCAGGAGGAATCATGTGAATTCTCCTTAATCTGCTTTTGGCAAAGTTAGTCAGTTTAGCTTAAACCACTTTCATTGACAGATTAAGTTAACCTGACTGACTTTGCCTGAAGAGGATGAGGAAAGGTTTGTGTAATCCATCCCCTGGAAGAGCTGTGGGAAGAGTCACCTCTGGAAGAATGACCAAGAGCAGCAAAGTCTTCATAAGCTACAGCAGTTTTCAAAACGAGTGAATCTGTGACCCAAGTATAGGCACCACTGTCTGAAGACGTACTAAATACAAAAATAATGATTATACCTAAAAGCATGATGTGAGAGGCAGCCTCCATGACTATGCCTAATAATAGTAAATTAAACAGTGTGAGACATAGTTTGAGGACTGGCATGTGACCTTCTATGCTCTTTGCTTGTTAATGTGTTCCCTGGCTGTTTTAGCTTGGGACAATCAACAAGAAGAGCACAGCTTGGAGACAGCATCAGCAGGTCAATTTGCAGTATGGACAAGACTAGCTTTGCAGGAGGATGGAAAGAAGGTTTTAGCTTTGCAAGCATGAACTGTGCCATGTTACTTGCCATCAGGACAATGGGGAGGATTCACATGGCATAGAAGAGGAACTGATCTCAGTGTGTAAGTGTCCAGGTTCCCTAGGATGCCCTGCATCCTCCCTGGAAATCTGAGCTATTCTGGCTGCCTGGGTTACATACCACGTCTTTCATTTGACTAAAAGGTAAGTCTAAAGGAGTGACCTAGTTTAAGGCACTTAAGTGTGCAAAATCAGGCTTTGTAAGTGTTTTTCCCAGATAAGTATTTTTGTATGGACAAGCTCCATCTTTTTTGAGTATCTCTAGGTTACTTGAATATTTACAGATTACTTGAATATCTCCATCCTTGATGAAATTCAAAAGTCATCTGGGCATGGTTCTGGGCAACTGGCTCTAGATGGCCCTGCTTTATCAGTGAGGTTGGACCAGATGAGCTACAGAGGTCCCTTCCCTGCTGCTAACACCACTTAACAAAGAATTTATAATACAACTTGCTACTTAAATCTGGAATTTGGAGCCTATGTATGTGATTTGCAATGGAAGAAATACAAATCATATCAAATTTAATATATTCTGGTTTTTTTCCTGTTCTTCAGAAATATGTAAGAATTATGTTAATCCCTGTTTCTAGGGGAAAAGAATAAAACCATCATACTCAATCCTGTTCACTCCATGATAAACATGCAGCTGATAAAAACCTGGAGGTTTTCTGTGTGGTTCTAAATGAGAATGATTAGCTACAAAAATTTTCCTTCAGAGTTTGAAAATTGACATTCCCTGTTGTCTTTGAGGTATAAATTGAAAATCATTACAAGTTCTCTGCCGTTGCTCAGTAGTTTTCTCAGGTTGCTAGAATATACTTCACCCTTGAGCTGTTTCCTGTTCATTGCCTTCTACTTCCAATGTTATCAAAATCCATACACCTTCACAAATGTTCATGACAGTGCTCTGCCTTTCTGGGGTTTGTGCATATCATGGTAAATTATATACTTATAATCCTCTGCCCTCAGTCTTATTTTAAATCAGTTTAACCTGGCTATTTTACTTCCAAATATTTTGTCCCCTGAAAACTGAGGCTGTGGCTTATCAGATGATCTTGGTAATAAGAAATGAAGACCATAACAGAAGGACCATTACTGTCTCATTTGGATTTCCTATGTCAGAAGATGAGTTAAAATTACAGTAAAATGGCTAATTTGCAGTGCATAAACATGATACTCAGAACCTAAATTTCATGCATTTCAAGTGTCTTTTGTTTACAGAAATAAAGCTCCTGCTAGAGGGATTGAGCTGGCTCTTGGCATAAACTCTCAATTTTCTTGATGGTTGTGAATCCCCTTAATCCCTTGCATGCTTTGTAAATAATTTTGCATTACATATTCACTTTCTTTCCATTAGATGAGTTGTTTACATGAGTTGTTGATATGAGTATACTTTTTAATTTATTTTTAAGTAATTTATTTTTATTTGGGTTATTCGCAGCCAGGTCAGAACTTCATAACTTCAACACATCAAATTGGGATTTATTTAATATAGATTACAGTTCTTCCTTGTATGTCTTCGGGAAGACTCAGTACTTCTTTATGTTTGGAAACTACTTTAAGCACTTAATTAGCTTCTTTTTCTCATACAGATAGAGGGGAATGTATACATTTCCAGTGCAGAAATCTTGTCCCTTTGGAAGTCCAAGTAAATTGTAATTGTACAGTACTGCAACTGTGTCTGCAGGTCACGTAACTGAGTGTATTTGACAACCAAGGTTCAAAAATACAAATGTCTCCATAGCTTGGAATAGATTTAAGAGACAGCTTGTACAGAAGTGAACAAAAGCTCCAACCCAATTCACCTTCCCTCTTCCAATGTTTACCTGTTGGCAAGCCTCATTTTTGGACCCGCCTAGGATGTGGATAGTCCATTGGTGACAGCATCTAAAGCAAGACTTGGTAGGATTACTTCACACTTAGTGATCCAACAGATAAGTTTGGTTGCATACAGATCTCCGAGTTATGGAGGTGAGACATAGTCTGCTTGCTTCCTCCTATAGATAGGTTCGGACACAGGGAATGGTATCAGGGGGACAAGGGGGATGATGGAGTATTGTCTTGTCCCACTCAGTGGACAACGAGGGAGGTGAATGTGATCCCCCAAAAGAGGTTGTTCCTGCATGTCAGGGCGGCATAATCACAACAACAACTCTGAGAAACAATAAGAAAACAATTTGTTAGTTCTCCTTAATGGCACAATCAAGAGACAGTACGGATAAAAGTGTTATTTTTGTAGGCGATTATTTTATGGCGTGACTAAATTTTGAGGAAAAGGAAGAAAGAGTTACTAGAAAAGAGGAAAAGAGAGAGGGACTGAGAGAATGAGTACGAGAGAGAGAGTAAGACAAAGAGAAAAGGTTCTCACCACCCGTGGATCCAGCAACGTCTCACTGGATCAGTCCAAGTCTTCAGTTCTTTGGTGGTGGGTGCACAACAATCAATATTTTTCTGTCCCTTTATACCCTTGAGGTATCTGTGTGACATTCCCAATTTCCACAGGAAGTGGTGTTGATTTGCATGAACTCCATGAGCTAGAAGTAATGTGGTCCCTGCCATCCACCTCCCCCATGACGCAGTCAGCAGGAGCACTTAACTAAAGCAAAGATATAGTCCCATCTATGCAGAACCTATCTCTTCCTTTCGTTAAAGCATATCTGCAAGGAGCCAAAGGTGGGGCACAGAGACATTGGGAGCGATCAACACGTCTTTCCTCCAGACAGGTCTTTGCAGACTTTATCACCACACAAGGTCTGAGGCACACAATAGCTAGGCTCTTACAAGTACCCCATTCAATCTTTTACAATAGGTGGAAAAGCCCTCATAATAATGGAGTTATTTAAACTCCATGTAGTTACAGACCAAAGTCCTTGGTAATGAGAGTTCTGCCAGCAGCTTACTGTAAAATTTGGTAATGGAAAAGTGAGCAGCTTCTCAGCAAGTGGGGATTGCACTCCAGTTTTGATATTAAAGGCAAAACTCACTTTTGACAAACACCCAAAGCACTTGGTTCACTTGCTCCAAAGAACATTCTATAAAAACATAACAAGGGAGTGCCGCTACAAAATGTCCTTGATACAGGCAGCGAAGACATTCTCCTTTTTCTTCTTTTCTACTACCCATACTTATCTTTTACAAACTGACTGCTTCATTTACAGATGACCAGAAATGAGCTTGAGGCCCTGCTATCTCCTAATGTCCTCAAATATAATAATGTCATCCTACAAGAGATATTCTCCATGCTATCCTGTTAAAGGAGTACTTGTTGAAGAATGCCTTTAGCCTATGGTGTTCTGAATTTTTACCTTGATTTACTGTCACATTAGGAAACTTCATATGGAGAACAATATGGTGCACAGTGCATTTGCAAAGCCTTTGTTGTGAACTCTATTTTCCTTTAAAGAAATGCCTCACATGGAGAGCCTGGTGTTTAGCTGCTGGTCTCAGAAACAACTCAGAGGACCTTTGGAGTTGGCAGGAGTTATCTCCAGTGAAACCCCGGAATTCAGGTTCTCTTTGAATTCCTTGTGTTTTCAGGATAGGGTTACCAAACTCCCATTGCAGGAAACAAGCAATGTCTGTTAAAAGATTTACTGTCACTATGATGGCCCACAGGGGTAGCTTTGCATGGCTTATGAAGCACAAATTAAGAAAATACATGTAGTGGATGTTGTCTACCTCGACTTCAGCAAGGCTTTTGACACCATCTCCCTTAACATCCTCATAGGTAAGCTAAATGACAGAGCTCAGAGAGTTGTGATCAGAGCTGTGGAGTCTAGTTGGAGGTCTGTAGGTAGTGGTGTTCCCCAAGGGTCAGTGCTGGGTCCAGTCATGTTCAGCATATTCCATGAAGGGACATGTGCCCTCAACAAGTTTGCTGCTGCTGAAAACTGGGAAGAGTGGCTGACACAGTAGAAGGCTGCGCTGCCGTTCAGTGGGAACTAAACAGGCTGAAGAGTGGGGCAGAGGGGAACCTAGTGAAGTTTAACAAGGGCAAGTGGTAGAGTCCAACACCTGGGGGAGTATAACTTCATGTACCAGGTCAGGGTAGAAAACAGCTCCATGGAGAAGGACCTTGGAGTCCTGGTGGACAACAAGTTAACCATATGCCAGCAATGTGCCCTTGTGGATAAGAATGCCAATGGTATTCCTGGGTGCATTAAGAAGAATGTGGCCACCAGGTTGAGGTAGGTTCTCCTCCCTCTCTACTCTGCTGTACCTAGTGAAGCTACATCTGGAGTATTGTGTCAAGTTCTGGGCTCCCCAGTTCAAGAGAAACAGGGAACTACTGGAGAGAGTCTAGCAGAGAGCTATGGTGATTAGTGGACTGGAACAACTCTCTGACAAGGAAAGGCTGAGAGACATGGGTCTGTTTGCCATGGAGAAGACTGAGAGGGGATCTTATCAATGCTTAGAAATATCTAAAGGGTTGGTATCATCCTCTGACGGGGCCAATCTCTTTTCAGCAGTGACAAGAAAAATGACAAGGGCAATGAGCACAAACTGGAACACAGGAATTCTATCTGAACATGAGGAAAAACTTTTTGTTTTGAGCATGACAGATCACTGGACCAGCCTGCCCAGAGAGGCTGTGGAGTTTCCTCTGGAGACTTTCAAAATCCACCTGGATATGATTCTGTGCAATCTGTTCTAGATGAACTTGCTTTAGTCAGAAAGGGTTGTACTAGACGACCTTCAGAGGTCCCTTCCAACCTGTACCATTCTGTGGAAATAAAGCTACCTCAGATATTGTCAACAAGAATGCTATATACATTGTGGTGTAAATTGGTGTGGAGGTCACACAAAAGGTTCTTGGAATATGTTGTGTTTCTGCCACTATGCAGTAGGGCATAACCTATATAGACATCAACCAGTCTGTATCACTTGGTGCATGGACCTAGATGGACATAGATGTGGATGAGAAAGACAAGAGTACTGTGCCTAGTAGCATAGAAAGTGTACAAGATAACGGTTTTGTTTTTAAAGTGCACTCTCACACAAACAAATGGGCATACAAGGATTGAATATATAAAGAAGATAAAATTGGTGTGATCTGTGGGGAATCGTATCTTTAATGCACTATGGTAATAAGCTGTTGGAACTGCTAATTTAAGGGATTGGATAAAGTAGATTCAATAGGACTCAACTCTGTATGACTACTGATCACATTCCTGCTGAATTGGTTTTACCATCTGAAATCATTCATAAAATTGAAGCTATTTTTGTAATGTAAAACTTGATTTATGATTTGGAGAGAAAGTTTGACCTGGGGAACGGATGAGAGGTGTTGGGGGGCACAAGCTACATAAAAAGTTTTGAGCAGTTTAGGAAAGGAAAGAACATAATATGAAGGTAAAGAGGCAGAAATAAAAATTCTGTGAAATGAAAATTTACATGAAGTAGAGAGGTTGTCATGGCAAAGATGTGGTCACTGCCCAAATGCATACTTTTGCAGACAGAAAAAGAGTAGAGAAATACATTGTAATAGTAGAGAAATATATTATAGTAATGAACTACATAAAGAAATTTGTGGCTGTTTACCCATTCCATCAATGTTATTGCATTGATATTGAAAGACATCCATTCTCATCTTGGTAAACAACTATGGAATCTGAAGGGGAATCTGAAAAAGTTAAATTACTTGTAGTTGTCAAATGATATTTTTGGACAGTATATTTCTGGGTTTTTTCATTTCCCATAAATGGTATGTAGAGGGGAACCTTGAATCTTAAACAGACTTAAAAAGACTGGAAAAAGTGGACTGAAATTCTTTGGATAGTTGTGTAAAAGTTTGTGTCAGTGCAGTGTTGGTCATTTCAGCAAAGGCACCAAATGAAGCAGATCTCCAGCTCTTGACTCTCAGGGATTACTACACAGCAAATGTGTTGTCTCCTCTGAACGTTGTAGATTGCTTTTGATATGATGAAGCATTAGATGAGAAAAAAAAAAAAAAAAAAGAGAGAAAAAACTAGTAATTTCAGGATGACTATTGCTTAGTGTGAAATAGGGTTGCCACACAGTAACAACATAGGCTAGGAGAACTCAAAGAACTAAATGCTAAGACAGAGGTGATTATGGCAATGTATTATCATACAAGAGGTTGTTGTCAAGTGTGTTGATGGCTTAAATGTTGTCTTTAGATAAAGGGATGTCAGCTTCCTTGGAACACCTCTCTTGTGTTTTCTTCTTACATAATTTGATTTCTGTAGAAAATGAAATAAAATAAATATTCTACAGCCCCTCATGGGATGAATGTTGATGTTTGTTTTCCTTTTTAACCAGGTCGCATCACTGTTGTTTCCTCAAGATCATTTAAAATCTTCATTTTTCAAAAATTTTATTTTATGTTTATTTTCACATGCTTATTTTCTCCTGTCCAATACAGTTTTGTTTATTACCTATCATTCAGTATGCCTAGTAGGACTAAATATGAAAAGACAAACAGCAACATTATTATCCACACTAAGCACATTTAGAAATATTCATTTTGCTTACTGATTCTTTGAAGTAAACCATTTTCTGATTTGTAAGGCTGGCAGAGTCCACAGTTTTAGGTGTTTATCAGTCACAGCACTCCCTCTTATGCCAATAGGCTGTTTCTTTGATCATTTGCTGGAAGTTTCTAAATATCAGGGAAAACAGCCCAGAGGTATTTTTGTTGGATCACAATGCAGACTTAAAAATATCTTAGGTCTTTGATTATTGGTGGCACTTTGCTTCATCAAGACATTCAAATAACCCTTATGCTGGCAAAGACAACCAGCTAAGTTATGCCTCTATTTTACTTACAGTGAAATTAAGAGAACATTTCTATCATTCCACATAGTATAATGTTATGAGGCAGACTTTTAGCACAGGGGCTGCAGAAGTGTAGGGGTGGCACCAAAGGATCTACTTTTAAAAAAATATCTTAAACAGACATTTGCCAGTGAACAACATCACCTCTTAATTAACTGGTTTCTGCTAATAGTACAAATGCTGTCTTTTCTGCTGTTGTATTGCTATAAATGTATAATGTGCTTTATACAGCATTACTAGTGGTAAGGAGTCAGCCCCTACTAGGAGACCTGTAGTGAAGGCCAGCTGTAAAGGAATACATCCCATTGTTGAAAAGGGTACTGAAAGGAAAAAAGGTTTTTCAGTGGAAGTCTGAGCAGCTAGTCTGAGCAGTGTGCCCTGGCAGGCAAGAGGGCAAACCTGGGGTGCGTCACAAACAACATAACCAGATAGTCAAGTGATCATCCTACTGTATTCAGCATTGGTGTGGCCTCACCTTCAGGGCCCTACAATTTAAGAAGGATGTGAAGGTCCTTCGATGTGTCCAGAAGAAGGCAAAAAAGCCGAGGAAAGGGCTGGAACGAATGTCCTGTGAGGAGTGGCTAAAGACTATGATCTTGTCCAGTTTGGAGAAAAGGAGGCTGAGGGGTGACCTCATTGCTCTCTACAGCTTCCTGAGGAGGTGGAGAGGGAGGTGCTGAGCTCTTCTCCCTGCTAGCTAGTGACAGGACACATTGGAGTGGTTCAAAGCTGCACCAGGGGAGGTTTAGAGTGGACATTAGGAAGTATTTCTTTACTTAGAGGGTTGTCAAACTCTGGACCTGGCTTGCTAGAGTGGCAGTTGATGCCCTAAGCCTGTCAGTGTTTAAGAGGCATTTGGACAATGCCCTTAATAACATGCTTTAACTTTTGGTCAGCCCTGAATTGGTCAGGCAGGTGGACTAGATGATTGATGTGTCTCTTCCAACTGAAATATTCCCCTCTCCCCTCCCCCACATTTTTTTGGTTCTCTTCTCTTCTCTTCTCTTCTCTTCTCTTCTCTTCTCTTCTCTTCTCTTCTCTTCTCTTCTCTTCTCTCTCCTTTTTATTCTCTTTTTTTTATTCTCTTTCCGTTTCTTTATTGATTCAGGCATAAGAAATATACTTACTGAAAATTTGGGAGATAGAAGTATAAGGTTAGATATAATTCAGAATAAAATGGGTGAATTGTTTGAAATCTCTCACATAAGATTGTAAATGGCTTATTGAGAAATTGAAAGAAAAATGAGATAACACTTGATGGACATAATGCTATCCATGTGATTGTTCTTAGATTGCTATCTAAGAAACCAAGCTGATGACCTGGAAATAAGTTCATATTATAAATTGTTATATTGGTTCTGATTCCTAAAGGCAAAATAACCAGAGAGGTTGAAATATAATATTCTGTAAAAGATTGTAGATTGGCCAGGTATGGATAAGTTTGAAATGCATGTACAGTATTTCTTGGCTTGTCAGATATTTTCTTATGAATGTCAATTGTATAACATCTCAAACAATAGTGGAAAGTCTCAGGTCTGTAGAGAAGTTCTGAGACTCAAAAAAAATAAAAATCTAGTCTGCAAGGGTCATGAGTCACATTTTGCTTTGATGATTTTGGTAATAAATATGGATTAGGTAAAAATTATGCTTTAAGAAATTAGGATAGGGAGAATAATAATTACATCTCATATTCTTTTAATTCTGAACTTTCTTTATAACTGAGTAATCATATAAAATACTAGATTTCTGCTGAGAGTTCCTATGCCTATCATTAGTGTCCATTGTTACCACCACTTCTCCAAATCATACCAGTATTATTTATACTGTGACACTTCATCTCCCAGTGCTTGAACAGTCCAAGAGAAATGATCAAATGCACACAGCCATACACACACATATTTGAAGAATCTGCAGGGAACTCTAACAAACCATCAGGAAATCCTGAACTGGAATGAGGTGTGTTTTACCCCTTGGATGGAATCCAGCAGAGTTCTCTTGAGGTCTGAGCTGCTCTCATGTGGCTACAGAAATCTGCACTTGTCCTTTACTTTAGAAACAAGCATATTTCTAACCCCAATTATCCTCCACCTCTCTTTTCTATACACCACACTCAGTGTACTATGCCTTGAATGTGGCACAATGCACGTCAAAACAGATCGTGCCTTACTGGTCATCTGTATAACTTTATATGACTATCATCGGAACTATGGGATTCCAATTCCAGTCAGTGATTTTTGGGTCTCATATAGACAGGTTTTTGTCAAAACATAAAGAATTTAAATTAAAATATTATTTACTAAGCTCCTCCTTGTCTCCTAGAACCCTAAAGCTATAGTAATTTACTACATTGACATTTCACCATCCAGAATTTTGTAAGCAATTCCCATTTGCCCTTTGCATTGCACTTACAAATAGCAGTTGGATTGTTTGGTTCTTCCCTACTCCACTAGCTGCATGAGCAAAACTATGTTGAGCTGTAAATTTGAGTCACTGTTAATTGCTGACATATGGTATATTGAATAAGGATGGGAGGGAAAAGTACTCTTGGGGTGCAAGTGATTAGCAGTCTAAACATGAGAATTACTGACATTCCATGATTTTGCATTTTCTGACTGTTCATTCTGAAATCCCAGCTCTCAGAATGCGCTACTTTTCTGTTTATTTGGAAAGGAAGGAGCAGGAGACACAATGGTGAATTATTTTATAAGAGAGAAGTAAAAAAAAAACCATAAATCCTGGAAGTAAAGCAATCTGCCAGAGATGATCATGCATATTTAAAACTATTTACAAATGGGGCAAAGCATGAGCAGCTGCATCTAGTACTTAAAGCTCTCAGATGGAGAACAGATCATTTACAAATACCAATAAGCATTGCCTGGGAAACTTGCTGTATGTACACAGCGGACACTTGAAGGAGAAACTCTTCATTTACTACTCACACTTTCTACTAATAGGGAGATTATTTGGAAATGAGAAAATAATATATCACCTAACTCTTGTAATCAAAAAGATTCTGTTTGAAATATCCACCCACTAACAGTCAAATGAAGAATGCAATTATGTGAAAAGCAGAACAATTCTTCACTGAATCAAGAGAGGCAGTAGTTAGAATATTTTAAAAAATTACTGTTAGCTCAGACATTGCTTATATTTTTTGGTTATATCGTTTAAATGTTAAAAAATAGCAGTAACCTTGCAAACTACTAATGTTCCTTGGGCAAGACTGTGTTTAAGAGATGGGTTATATTGGTCTGGGAAGGATCAGATTTACCTGTATTTAGACAAAGATGGGTCTTTTACTACTATATTCATTACCTGTACCTGTTTGAGCAGAAACAAAACTAGATTATCCTCTGACATAATAAAACTGTCCCAGAAATTAACAATATTAAAACATTATTAGATTTTTTTCTTTGAAATAAATTTATCCCCAGTGCTAAGAAAAGGGAATTTCCTCACTTCTATTACAGCTTCTAATCTAATTCTGTGGCACTCAATATTGATTCTCTCTACATGAAGCTGTACCTGGCCTGACATATCAGAACTCCTTATTGCCTTTTCCTTTCCATAGTCTGAGGAAAACCATGATCTGAGCATGTAAGAGAGGAAAAAGTGGATCTACAGGTGTGAAGAATGGACTTCTGCATCTACAGGTAAGTTCAATTAACTTCTATTAGCTTTAGTTCAAAAGAGGTCAAAAGTCAGATGTTTATCTAAAACCAAGAAGCCAGTCCCTGCAGGTGTGTGGTAACAGGCAAAGTTCCCTGTCAGAGACAAATGTCAGGATATGAAGAGAGGGTTTGATATTGTATTAATCTGGATATATCAAGGGAATTAAAAACAAAGAAAAAAATTCAAATTATGTACAACGGGAGAAATACATAAAATTAATAAAAGGCAGCCATGAAAGGTTCCTTATACTTACAAACTGACAAGTTCTTCTCTTAGCTTAACTAAATCAGTATGACATGAACACAGGCAGCCATCTGGGAACTCTACAAATTCTCCCAGAATGAAATTTCCAAAAATTGGTAAAAGACAGTATTGCCAGATTTGCCCTTTTCCAGCTGTTCTATCAAAAATATAATTGACAAAATAACCTGTCCTCATTAAAACATATTGCTGTGTGAGCTGCAGTCCAGCAGCCTGAAAACAGGGACAGACACCCTTGTAACCTAAACTTAGGGGACCTGCAATCACTTTGCTGAAATCAGACCGATACAGAAGAGTACATGCTAGGCCAGTTAGTGGAAGACAAAGTAACCCTTAGCCCAAATAATATATCTGTGCATGTGAAGGACTAGAGAGCAGAAAGGAGCTTATGGAGGATATGCAGACATATACATGGATGTCTATATGTGCAAATCCTCAAAATTTCAGAGAAAAATCCACTTTCCCTGGGAAGATTGAAGATGGATTTGAAATTATTCTTATCTCCTGGACTGAAAATAACCGACCTATTCCTAATATTCGCCATTTTCATTTGAAAAATTTGAACCATTCCAAAGACTCCAAACATATATTGGTCTCACAACTACTTCTGTTTAATTTCAAAAACACAGTAATGTAAAAGCTATGCCTTTAATTAAAAAATCTCATTTGTTTGAAAGAATCTGCAAAAGATTGCAAATACTTAGGTTTTGTTGCATCCTATTGCATACAACATAGCATGCTGGTAGTCTTGTCAAGAAAGTCACCTGAAGAACTTTTAGGTAAAGGTTGGAGCTCAAGCACAGTGTCACTAGTGAAGACACAGAAGAGCTAAAGAAGGTACTATAGCCCCAACCCATGTGAGCTAGCTGAACATATTTTTGGGAAGGCATCTTGCAAGCCATGTATTGCAAGACATTTACACTGGGCTTCCAAAGTCTTTTTGGCTCCTGGATAGAGCCTATGTGCTTCTTTCAGTGTCAATGCTTTCTACCTATTGTCTTTTAAGCCATAGTTTGGAAATATGGAGATAAACCGCTATGTTTTGCAAGGTGTGGATCCCATTACTCATAGTAAAATATGTTATTCAAATAAGAGGAGTTAGGATCAATAAACCAGAATACGGCCCTATTTTGTCTGGAATTCAACTGGAAAAAACTAACCTACTCCCATTCATTTAACACAGCCTAAGGTTGATTTATTTATTTGCCCTCTCATCTGAAAAGCTACATCCAACGTATATAATCATATGACTAGCCCTGTCTTGATCCTTCAGATGCAAGACATGAGTTTCTACTTAGTGACTCACTTACATACACATGCAAAAGAGAAAGTCTGCATCTAACACACTGTAGAGTAGAACCTGCCTCTTTCAACCAGTGACATTTAGAATAAAATAGAAAGCAATATTTGGGAGGGGGGATAAAGAAAAACAGTCAAATAAATGTCCCAGATCTATTAAATAAGTAACTGAGAGGAAGCAAGCTACCTGAAAGGAGATAAAACCAACAGTAACTCCTAAACCTGTGCCAGCTACAGTCAAACTAAAACATTATTCCCATTGTTCTTGGACTGCAATAAAGGATCCAGATGCTGAGATTTGAAAGATATTCCTCTAGCAGCAGGGTCTAACTCAATGGCAGACTTGTCAAAGAGTTTAGCTGGCAACCTTGCAGCTGTCTCTGTGCAGTGACACATAGATCAGGGCAGGTTTATTTCCCTATATGAAAATACCTTGGGCAATGGTTGTTTTCTCTGATGAAGGTAAAGCATAAAACTAATTTAGAGTTTTGGGGTTTTTTTTCAATACAATAGAAGTTATAAATTTGTTAAGGTATATTTGCAGAAATAGTATTTTTTTCCAGTATCCTCACAACTCATCATATGTGCCATGCTGAGTTGTACACACAGTCAGAAACATACAGTGTACAGCAGTCTTAGACACAAAGTAAATACTGCTGTGTTGTTCTTCAACATTATTTTGGTAACAATCAATAAAGGATGCAAGTAAGCTTTGTATCAGCTTCAAATTGCACTTAGAACAACTTCAAGCAAATCCATTACTTTTTTACTTCCTGGAAAGAGATACAAATATGTATTATATCATGACAGGTGTCCCCAAGCATCACTGCAGGTCTAATTTACTTTGGTTTTTTTATAACAATGAAGCAAATATTTAGTATGATGAAGATAAAGGGTGCTGCTTTTTTTGAGTTTACAAGGGGTGTGAGTTTGTAAAGAGAAAAATATGCAATCAGAAAAAAAAAAAAAAAATTGCAGTCTTGCCTGTTCTTTGCCTATGATCAGAGCTGAAGTTATTTCTTAGAAAAAAAAACCAAAACCAAACAAGGCAATTCCTTTACATTTCTGTTTACAAAATGTAAGCAGTACATAAATGTAAAGTTAATTCCATTTTGAATATATCCGTGATCTTTCTCGTGTCTCCTTTGCTACAAAGCTGCACTGGCAGACTCTAAACAATAAGAAGGGCTTCTAAGGGTATGTGAACCAGAAAAAGAAGGTCAAAATATGTTCATCCCTCCCCTGATGAACAAGACTGGTGAGCTGGTAACAACAGGAAAAGAGAAGGCTGAGGTACTGACCAACTTTTTTGCCCATATCTTCACTGGCAACCTCTCCTCTCACACTTCCTGAGTCAATGGACTGCAAGACAGAGACTGGGGGGCAAAGTCCCTCCTACTGTAACAGAAGGTCAGGTTTGTGACCACCTGAGGAACCTGAACATACATAAGTCTAAGGCACCTATTGATATTTGAAAATTCATTTGAGGTCAGATTCGACAGAGCTCTGAGAAACCTGAGCTAGTTGAATGATGTCCCTGCTCACTGCAGGGGTGTTAGTCTAGATGACCTTTAAAGGTCCCTTCCAACACAAACCCTCCTATGATTCTATATAGGATTAGTTGAACAACATTACATCTAGCTAAAAGCTAATTGCCTAGTCTAAGCCGGACAGTCAGTCTAGTTATCTCTGCTTCCATAGAGTTATCGGTGAAAGACAGTTACATATCCAAGTGCAATTCAGCTGTCTCAAATGCTTAACATGACATGGAGTGTGGATTTTCTACATTACCTAGGACAGACACCTACATTTTACTTGGGCAAACCAAGTCAGATGAGAATGCCACCAGCTTCCCTCCCATGTGATGAGTTCACTGGGATACTGATATCAGAGGAATAAGTTGCAAGAGCCTCATTTTAGTTAGGAGGCCATGCAGGAGGAAAGAGCATCCTTCTCTCCACGTTGTCAGACATTGCACATTCCTAAAAAAAAGTCTGTCTCAGGTACTTGCCATTTTATGAAGTGCTAAGCATTTGAAGTGACCAGTGCCACATTGCCTCAAACTGGTTGGTTACTTGGTCTCAGAACCAAAGGACAACAGTTCTGCCAGTTTCCAAAAGCAAATAAAAATCTGCATGCAGTTTGGACCCAAAGGCACTTACCATCAGTTTGAGCTGGGATCAAGCCCTTCTTTTTTTCTGATTTTAAAACCTATAATTTACTCACTACTAGTTAGTATACTCTTTCTTGTTGCACTTCTTCCAAGCATCTCTAAATGTCTCAGCCAGTTACCATACACAAGGCAGCCAGTCTGAACAGCCCAGTGTGCCAGGCTGCCACAAAAACCCTCTTGTAGGGCTGGTAGCCTAAGCAGGAGCTTCATAATCCTGGGCATTGGTTGTTAACAGCCATGTAGGAGCAGGCTACAGGCATTATTATGTGCTCTAAGTTTCTATTTATTTAATTTCCTTTGCAGTTTGGGCTAAAGTCTGTTGTCAGCTTGTAGATTCCTTGCGAAATCAAATTTTAGAGGGAAACTACCTCATAGATGAAATCTACTTTCACATTGTGCTCTGGCTCCATTCCTAAAGCAATGTAATCACCACATGAAACAGGAGGGCGTTCAACATGAGTAGATTTCATAATGACATTCTTTGAATAAATTGTTCGTAGAAAAGAAATTAGGAAAGGATTCTGGAACAAAAGCCAAGGGTGAAGCAGCATCCTCCAACAAAAATAAGAAACAAGATGGCCTAAAGACTATGACCAAAAGACAGACTGGAAAAAGAAGAAACAAAAGCAGGCAAGCAAACACAGAGAATAAAGGTGATAAAAACAATTTCCACCCAACTTTGCACTTGGTCCTGCAAGAATTTTCTGCTGGACTGACACACCTGGCCACAATCTGTGCATTAAGGTAATGACTCCTCCACCAAATAAGAAGCATCAGGAGAATTAATAGTTACTCCTAGTCTTGAACAAGGGCAACAGGGATTGCTGAAAATACCTCTAAGTAGTGAAGTACTTCTTCCAACTTCACAAAATTGTTAATAAAAAAGTAAGCATGAAGTCTAAACTGTAGTACAATCCCAGGTGATTAGCAACCTGAATAACTCAATCAGACCAGCAACAGGGAAAAATTTCTGCAAAAGGGTAGAATTAAAATGGATTGGTTGAATCAAGAAATACAGATTTTGAAAATGGCTCTCTGCCCAGTTATTCTCTACTAGATTTCCCGGACGGAAAATATATCTGTATTCAATAGCTTCAAGAACCTTCACTGGAAAAGACCATAAAAACTTCTGCTTTGACAGGAAAACCTGCACAGTGTCTGGGAACTGTCCAGGCTATCACAGCATGGGGGATTTGCAATATATTGTGCAGCATCTATAGAAGCATCTATAGAAGACTTTAATTTGAATCATGTCACCCCCAAATACAAAAATGGAAAGCAGAAACCTATGTAACCACATTTTCACTGAACACAGTATATGAACACAGTACACTTCCAGAACAACTGCTACTCCTGAAAGGAGTGTTAATTTCCTGAAAGAGTCTCTGTAAGTTATAACTATTATAGTTTGGGGTTTTTTATGTTTTAGTTTTTCTCAGTGCTCATGGACAAATTTGACCTTTAAAAGCCATTCCAAACTAAATGCAGCCATGTTTAGATTTCAAAAGGAACACTGATTTTTATCCAGCTTGTGCAGCTGCTCTTTCCACAAAAGTGTTTCTTCCCTGGGCAAAGTGCCTGTATCACTGCTCACCTGACACACTGTCTGCACCTCACCTGGAACTGTCAGAAAGAAGAATTTAAAGCTAGGAACTAAACAAAACTCTAAGTCAAAATAGAAGAGCTACTGGGGGATCTTACCATCAGCCGTTCAGGATTTTCAATTTCAAGCTCTTTTCCCAGTCCAGAAGGAATAAAAACTGTGATACTGAAAATGAAATCCAGTACTGGAATGTTATCACTTGGCTTCAGAAACCTTTAGAAGAGTGCTGAATATGAGAAAACTTTTGATAAAATAATCAGAATTTGCAGTATTGACAGTGAAATTGCAGGCCCTCGAATGTGGGGATGCTCTTTGATAATATGGTGAGATGTCTCAATTCTCTCTTTGCAGGAAACAAATTATCAGCTTTGACCGTTGCAGAGTAGAGATGCATTAGCTGCTGAGAATCCTTGCAGTGACTCAGTATGTTTTGATTTAAATAGGACTGCAGCAATAATTTTCCTAACTCCCTTGTGAGGTTGCCTGTCCTGCCTTCTTACGTCTTGCTTCTCTCTTACTCCAGCTTTAGAGGGACAACACAGATAAATTGTTCTTGTTTCCAGGTTCAAATACTTCGTCACAACCATTTGCCTCAAGACAAATTATGTGTGTTGAGAATATGAAATGTGTGAAGAACAGAAAAGAGTTTGAAGAGTATTCTCCCTGTTTTAAAGTGGTGTCTTTCCCAGGCCTTGAACATGAGAATTGGAGATGTGAGGCATGTGCTGTCCAGTGCTGCAGAATTAACTCCTTAGGTCTGTTTACATTTCCTGCCTGCTCAGCCTCTCTGCAGTGCAGAATTAACCTACAGCCTTGACTAGTTTGTAGCTAGAGGGTGAAGCAGCTTAGGTTTCTTCAGTCACATAGCGAATAGGTGTTGACTAATTCTAACAGTTGGTGCAGAGGTTTGCTGCCATGCCAGAGGCATTCAGCTCTTTTGTTAGTGAAGTCACGACCTTTGCTTTTCTAGCTGACAGGAGCCGAACAAATTGGTAGGTGATATACTTTCTATCCAGACAGGAATAATTATCGTCATCAATCATCGCTCTGTCGGACCAGATCCTACTGAATCTTTTGCTGTGCCAGCCACAGAGAAAAATCAGCTGACTGCTTTGTTGCAAGCAATAGATGCTGTGAAAGAAAGATGCCACATGGCAAAGTGGTTTAATGCACTGTGGTTATTAATGGTGTCAAGCTGACGTTATGGCATTAGGAAAAGGAGTAGCATCAATAGAGTGAACTCAGCAAAAATGAAAGAACAGAACACACTCCACACTGACACTGCAAGACAAGGAAGCATTTAACAATAAAAAGAAAATCTCTTGGACCTCAAAGAATTGAGAGAAAAATATCATTTTCCATTCCTTGCAAAACAAATCTACATCCTTCTTGATAAAAGAACTGTATTCTTTTTCTAGTTAGAGCTACCTCTTCTGTTCAATCAAAGCAATAGTATGTTTCTCCCATCTCCAGCAGGAAATTTTATATAAAAAATATCTTGTCCTTACTGCAGCAAAAATCATCAGGCACAGCAGTTATCCTCACTGGAAAAGAGGATTATTCTCTGCTACACCTGCCAATTACAAATCCTTTACATTACCCTAAACAGCAACAACTAAGTAAAAATACCACCACCATTGTCTATAGGCTTATGTAACTCCACACATCTAGTTATTTACTGAATCACAAATAATCCTAATTTTAATTTGTTAAAGGAGGTGCAATGAATCCTACCTGCTGTTTGCAAGCTGCTTCATTGTGTGTTGAGCAGCAACTTTTAAACTGAGAGATATGTTGAGGGAAAGGGTAGGAACAGGGCTAGAAGGGAAGCAAAAAGCATCGCTGGTGAATTCTGGCTCTTGAGTCTGCTGAGGGGTTGTCTTGAAGAAAAACAAAAATCCAACCTTCTCTGCTTCCCTCCCCCCCCAACACACCAGTCTTAAATTATTCATGAACAGTCTTGAGTAGAGTTATTAAAAACATGTCTATTGAGGAGTTCAGCATATGGTAACATAATTAAATATGCCTGGAGTTCACCAGAGGTAGTGCATGCAGGAAGAAGAATGACTTAGTACAGGAGAGCTTCTATTATATTATTTTTCATCTCAGAGTTACTCTGAACTGGCAAAATATTTATAGTTACAGCCTCCTTTTTGTTCTAGAGAATCTACACCACTGTGTTAGCTGAGGATCTGACCCATGCTGAGTTATTTTCCTTAGGCAGTCAGGCAGATAAATTTACTATAATCACTTAATGTGCAGTGCTGCGTTATTTTGTATCAGACCTGTTTAGCTTGCATTTGTTTTGCATTTTGTCTCAACAATCAAACAAAGAAAATGAGTGTATTTTTATGTTCTGTGGTGCACACTGTTGTACAACCAGGAACTTTGAGGAGACCACATTGAAAAATGAACAAGTCACACATGGTTACTCCCAAAAATGGTGTGACATTTCTTCCATGCTGCTTAACATGTCATGGCTCCAGTATCAGTCCGTATTAGAAAAACATGCATATAACTGTCATAGGCTGCCAACAATTGTTTCCTACTTGTTTCTAACTCTCGTTTGCCAGCAAAGCTAATCTCACCATAGATAAACTCATAGAGGTTACCTGAAGTCAGAAGGGTCAAGCATCTAATCTAAGTCCAGACTCCCTTGGCAGCAAAGGGTGACGGAGACCTCCAGTACTGTCTGAAATGGGTGGAAATTAAGTTGCACAGGTGCCTGTGCATCTGCCTTATGAGTGCAGAGGGAACACATTAGCAGACAGCGATCTTTTAAGGCAGCTAATGGTAGGGTGGTGGACTCCATGCGTGTAGACTTGTTAAGAGACAAGAATTTGTCAAGAACATGGCATGTAAGGATTGGTAAATTACTTCTGATATCTCTCCTCCTGCTGCTATGTGTAAATCCCATAGTTCTTCCTTGTAGTCCTCTGCTGCATTACCAGCAGATAAGATGGAATGTTCCCCTGTACTGCTGCCTCCACAGTAAAAAATGCCTTTGAAACTTGTTGTCATTTATCCAGCATTTGAGTAAGAGTTAGCTATGATTTTGTAACCATTTTCTCTTACCCTGACGCAAATTGTGCTATCCTTTTTCAGCTCTCCTCCCACATTTCCTGGTTGTTTTACTTGTGATATTTTTGTGATGTTCTTACAGAACTGTAACTGTATATCATATCAGTACAATTTAACAGACTGAATATTCTGCATAAAACAGAACTGGTGAGTCTGCCTAAGTAATAAAGATAATCCATTTAAGATATAATTGTAGGTTATATACTAATAAAAAATAACACTGTAACAGTGTAAAATCCATGTATAACTGTCATTTACAGAAGTGTTTCATATACAAATCAAAGTATTGAAATAAAAACTGTTTTAGACCCTGTCCTTTTTTAGAAGGTGAGAGGAAGTCCTTTATCCCAAGCAGCTACTACTATTTCAGTAGGGGACAAATAATATTTTCAAAAAACAAATATAAGAATAACAGTTTTACTGCTCCTTATGAACCCCAAAACTAGATGGCTGCAAGACAGAGAAAGAGACTTTTGATGAATAAGCTTGGTCATTTTGGCATCATCCTTCAAATTGCTGTTCTCACAACTTAAACCATACCTAAATCACAATTTGCAGATGATACAGAGTGGAATAAGAAAGACGTATTGTTCACTCAATAAAGCCAAGTCTCTTGAGTTCTTTACTGGCTCTGCTAAAACATTAATTTTAGTCGTCTATGACTCTCCGTTTAAAAGCTTACCGTTAGAAAAGCTGGTGCATCATGAGAGATTTTGATAAGATTATAAATTTGGCTGCTAGAATGAACAGTAATGATATCTAAGGCTTCTCTAGGGCACATAGTTCACTACCTTGCAAATGTTTTGATCAAGAAATTAGGGGAGCACAAAATCAACAGGCCAAATATTAAATGGATTAAAAGTTGATTAATTGGTCTCAAAGTACAGTTGTGAACTATTATCAAGGATGAATGCTGTAGGAGGCAACCTCGGTAATTTGTTCTTTCTTTCTGTTTACTAGGAAGAAACCCATAGCATCATGATAGTAGGTCATCTACTCCAATCAGAGCACTATCAGATATGAAGTCAGAAATACTGCTGCTGCTGAAGACTGGACAGTTAATCAGAAATTAAGGACATGTAAAGAATGAGGGGAACAGCTTACTTAGGTCTATTTAAATATGTCTGTCTTGATGGATGAAAAATCAAGTGGGGCGTTATGTCATGAAGTATGAAGTTAAGACTGGAGGATCAGACATCGAATGGGAGATTTGTTGCTCATAAATACAATTATTTGCTGGTATATAATAAAAACATTTTACTATATAAAACATTCAGCAGTGGATTGTAGCCAGTTCTTTCATATTTATAATCTCTTAATTCAGTGTTTAAGAAACCAAGCTCTCATTAATTTTTAAATTGAAATATTGAAATATTAAATTGAGATATTGAAAACCATTTTTGCAGATAATTTAGAGTCATTTCTTTTGTTTCACAACAAATTCTGAAATTTCATATTGGACAAAAACTCCTGAAAAAATAATAAATGCCTAAGAACAATTTCATTATCAAAAGGCAGGAGTCTAGACAGGATCTGAAGCTGACATGGAGGCAATGGCTGAACCTGAGCTGTAAGTGCTTTCAGTGCAAGATGCTCCAGAGAGGTTGATCTGCACCTTACAAGTGCAGACATAAGAATAGTACAAACTCTGTATTTCCTACCAAGATAATAAGCGCTCTGCTGACTTCCAGTGACAAGAGAAGTGACAGACATACACACACCTACAGGGCTGTGGTGTTGTTGCCGTCACTGAGATGTGGTGGGATGGGTCCTACAACGGCAACTTGCAAATAGATGGGTACAAGTCCTTTAGGAAAGATAGGCAGGGGAGAAGAGGAGGGGGTGTCACTTTCTACATCAATGATCAGCTGGAGTCCATGGAGCTTGGCCTGAGGATGGATGAGGAACTGACCAAGAGTCAGGGTTAAAGGGAAGGCAGAGGAAGATGATATCATAGTGGGTGTCCGCTACAGACCACATGACCTTGTTCTCACCAACAAGGAGGGACTGATGGGTACCATGGAGCTCAAGGGCAGCCTTGACTGCAGTGACCATAAAATGGTGGAATTTAAGATCCTTAGGGCAACAAGGAGAGTGCAAACTCACTAATCTGGACTTCAGAAGAGCAGACTTTGACCTCTTCAGGGATCTGCTTGTTCCAGTACCATGGGATAAAGCCCTGGAGGGCAGAGGGGCCCAAGAAAGCTGGTAAATATTCAAGGACTACCTCCTCCAAGTCCAGGAGCAATGCAACCCAAAAATGAAGGTGTCAGGCAAGAATACCAGCAGGACTGTATGGATGAACAAGGATCCCCTGGACACACTTAGATGAAAAAAGAGAGTTTACAGAGAGTGGAAGCAAGGACTAGTAGCCTGGGAGTAATATAAAGAAGTTGTGCAAGGATCAGGTTAGGAAAGCTAAAGCCCAGATAGAATTAAATCTGGCCAGGGACATCAGGGGTAACAAGAAAAACTTCTACAGGTACACGTAGGGAAGATGTGAGCCCCCTACATAAGGAAACAGGAGAACTGGTCACAATAGATATGGAGAAGTCTGAGGTACTCAACAGCTTCTTTGCCTCAGTCTTCACCAGCAAAGGCTCTAGCCACCCTGCCCAAGTTGCAGAAGGCAAAGGCAGGGACTGTGAGAAGGATCTGCCCACTGTAAGTGAAGATCAGGTTCTAGACCATCTAAAGAACCAGAAGGTGTACAAGTCAGTGGGACTGGACAAGACTGATCCATGGGTCTTGAGGTAACTGGCAGATGAAGTTGCTAAGCCACTTTCCATCACATTTGAAAAGTCATGGCAGTCTGGTAAAGTTCCCACTGTCTGGAAGAGGGGAAACATAACCCCCATTTTCAAAAATGGAAAAAAGGAAGACCCAGGTGACTACAGGCCAGTCTGTCTCACCTCTGTGCCCAGCAAGATCATGGAGCAGATCCTCCTGAACGCTCTGCAGAATGAGGAGGTGGTTGGTGGTAACCAACATGGCTTCACTAAGGGTATGCCTGATAAATTTGGTGGCCTTTTACAATGGAGTCACAGTGGCAGTGGATAAGGGAAGAGCAACTGATGTAATCTACCTGGACTTGTGCAAAGCATTCAGCACTGTCCCACGCAACGTCCTGGTCTCTAAAATGGAAAGACATGGATTTGATGGATGGGTCACCTCATGGATAAGGAATAGCTGGATGGTCACACTCAAAGAGTTGTTGTCTAAAGCTCAATGTCCAACTGGAGACCAGTTATGAGTGGTGTTCTTCGGGGATCTGTACTGCGACCAGTTTAACAACTTTGTCAGTGATATCAGTGGGATCAAGGGCACCCTCAGCAAGTTTGCAGACAACACCAACCTGTGTGGTGCAGTTGACACACTGGATGAAAGAGATTCTATCCAGAGGGACCTGGATGAGCTGGAGAAGTGAGGTCACGTGGACCTCATGAGGTACAACAAGGCAAAGTGCAAGGTCTTCCACCTGGGTTGGGGCAACCTAAAACACAAATACAGGCTGGGTGGAGTTTTGATTGAGAGTAGTCCTGAGGAGAAATACTTGGGGTTGCTGGTTGATTAAAAGCTCAACATGAGCCAACAATGTGAGAGTGCAGCCTGGAAAGCCAATTGTATCCTGGGCTGCATCAAGAGAAGCATGGCCAGCAGGTTAAGGGAGGTGATTCTGCCCCTCTACTTTGCTCTGGTGAGACCTCACCTGGAGCATGTTATCCAGCTGTGGAGCCCCCAACACAAGAAGTACATGGATCTGTTGGAGTGGGTCAAGAGGATGGCCACAAAGATGATCAGATGGCTGGAAGAGCACTTCTATGAGGACAGGCTGAGAGAGTTGGGGTTCTTCAGACTAGAGAAGAGAAGGCTCCAGGGAGACACTACTGCAACCTTCCATTGTCTGAAGGCAGCCTACAAGAAAGCTGGGAATGGAACATTTACAAGGGCTTGTAGTCACAGGATGAGGGGTGGTGGTTTCAAACTGGAAGAGGGTAGATAACAGCTTACAAATTTGGAAGAAGTTCTTCACTATGAGAGTGGTAAGAGTCTGGAACAGGTTGCCCAGGCAAATTGTGGACCAGGTTGGATGGGGTTTTGAGTAGCCTGATCTAATGGGAGGTACTACAGCCCATGGCAGGGGCATTGGAACTAGGTGATCTTTAAGGTCCTTTCCAAACCAAAACATTCTATGATTCTGTGATAATTAAGAAAATGTTCAATGAAATAATTACAACAGCTTTTAGAAGAAAGTTGAAATTATTGATAACAAAAGTGATAAGTATCTCAGTCTATTTAGTTTAACAAAGGGAAAGTTAAACAATGACATAATACCAGTTCATAGCACTGACACAAAGAACACAATTTTTTCCAAATGAACAGACAAAAATCAGAAGAAAACGCAGTGGCTGGAAATTGAGGGAAACTATATTCAGATTGGCAATGAAGCACAAATTTGCAACATTGAAAGTAATTAACCTTTGAGACAATACAGCAAAATTTATAGTGGTTTTGCTGTATTAAATCACATTCTAAGCACTAGGTTCTTGCTAAAACAGGAATTGCTTGAGTGGCATTTTATTATATAAAAGACACGGCTAGAGGATTGTAGTCAGCTCTTTACAATTTATAAACTATTACTCCAGTGTTTAAGAAACTGAGCTCTTACTAATTTTTAAATCAACTAGCTACACAGGCATTAAAAGCTATTTCTGTCCATGGTTTGGAATCAGTTCTTTCACTCCACAAGGAATTCTGAAATTTTATATTGTCAGTAAAAAATTAAAGACAAATAAACATCTCAGAAGAATTTAATTAATTCACAAAACCTTTCATTTCACTATTATCAAAGTAGCTCAGACTTCAGCATTCTGGTTCATTTTGCTTAAACTCATGTATTAAAATATTAAAGAGAATATAATATCTTTATTAAACAAGTCAAATCAAATTGATATAAATGTTTCAAGAGTCAAAGCAAAGCATTAGACATTCCCATTCTCCCATCACAGTAGTCCCATGAAACATTAGATTTCAAGAGAACTGTATTGTTCTGGAGAAAGCTGTTCTTCAATCCTGTCTGAAGAAGTTAGTTAACAGCTTACTTTCCTGCCTGGATAATATCAACAGTAAAACACTGACCCATGAATAAAGTGGACTGAGTAATTATAGTTTCACTTAGTCATATTCCCTATTTCATCATTTTGTCCTTCTCTATTTTCCAATATTTTTCTTTAATCTGTAACTTCTCCTATTTGCCATTTCTCTATCCTCTAATTATGGACTAATACATCCTATATTTTTGTCCTGCCTTCCTTTCTTCTCCAAATACCATCCCTATGAGACCTTTTCCCAACTCTTGCTAGTCTCCTGCCTTTCTCCAACCATTATCATTCCAGCATTTTAACTTGTTCCCTTCATCTCCTACTGTCATCCCACTGGCTAAGATGGCATTTGATGAGTTTTCCCTCCTCCCTCTATGCCAGTTGGTTTCTCTTTTGTTTGCCAGTTTCTAGAAGAAGATTGACTCTCATGCTGGGCAGCAGGTTATTAGCAAAAGAAGATGTATATAACACAGCTGGTCAGTGACTAGGATAAATAAAGTGCTCCCAGGGCACAACTGCCTGCACTGAACTGGGACACATTTATAAGCCGTTAGCTGGCAGAGAACAAAGACAAAAATGGCCTGTCTTCAGTAGCATTAGACAACACCTTGATAACACCTTTTTAAAAAAATTATTTTTATTTTTAATGCAGGGTTGAATGTGAGCACTGGTTTTGCTGTGTAATTGTCACTTGTGTCCTCATCCACAAGAACTTGCAGCACAGCATGGGAAAGGCAACATCAGCTGACCACATACCAGATGGCTGTGACTGGGAGTCAGAGGCTGAAATTATTATGGAAGACACATCATAGATGTACCAGGAGGGAAGAAGCTTCTCCCTTTATCTCAGAGGTACCTAAGGAAAGAGACACTGCAATGCAGAATTACTTTCTGTAGATGGCAGAATACCTCAGCAATACTTGAGACTGGAAGGTGCAGAGAGCTCTTGGAGGGTGTAGAAAAGACTTGGCACTCTTCTTTTTGAGGAGGATGTCAAAACTGCACTGTAGTGTTTTAATGGAGGCTGACCTGAGGTATAGGAGGCAAGAATAGACGCAGGGAGCTGGATCACAAGTCATGGTATCAAGTGAGAGGAACACTAAAATTCTGAGATTCTGATGTTTCTGTGTTTGTAGCTACTAAGTGACCACCAGGAAGCTCTTGATATTTCGTGATAGCTTGCCCTAGAGATGGCTTGAAAGAGATCAATACAAAGAACTTTTCCTTTTTGTACCAACCTTCAAAAGAGCAAGAGATTGATAAGCAGGTACTAGGTATCACCAAAACCAGGAAGACACACCAGGAATTGAACCACTATTCTGCTGTTCCTCCCTCAAAGGCAGGAGGATCAGGGCAAGTGAAGGAGCAACTGCAATTGAATCAGTGCTAAGGCAAGCTGAAAGTCAGGTAAAAGGTCAAATCTGAGTACACTGTTTCAGTGCCTTACACTGTTCTTTGACAGAAAAGATATGGCAACATTTATTTATGACTAGGAAGCATGAGTTATAATCCAAAGCCTTGGATAAAGTTTCTTATCTATAGAGCAGAAGATTAAGGTAAGACTAATGATAAATAACTCCTGGGGCTTTCTTATCGTGGAATCATAGAATCAAAGAATCATGGAATGTTAGGGGTTGGAAGGGACCTCTGGAGATCATTGAGTTCAAACCCCCTGCCAGTGCAGGAACACCCAGGGCAGGCCACACAGGAACAGATCCAGGTGGGTCTTGAAAGTCTCCAGAGAAGG